>APFE030512152.1:6984-113893 GCA_000404065.3 Pinus taeda
CGGCTCCGGAAGTTTAGGACCCGAAAAACTGCTAAAAATAGTAAATTGTGCTATAATTAAGGAAACTGAAAGAACTGAAAGAAGCACTAGAGGGGATCCAAGTGGAATTAGCGGGTGGCCACTAATATCCACCTGGATCATATGCTTTCGTTGGTACCAATTATTTTCAAGGCAATGGTTGTGGAGTGTTTTGTGGCAACAGAGGAGGTGAGATCATACAAAGGGATTTTCCACATGGTCATTGTTCCCCCTATAGATCCTATGGTTGAATTCGTTGTATCATTGTATTTCTTGTAATAATTTTTATGTAGGACAGTGAGGTGAGTTATGTGAAGTTTGGTTTCTTGAAGTAGAAGGATATCCGATTTATCAACTAGGAGTCTGTATTTTCAGGATTCTTTTCTTTCTTGGACCATTAAGTCCTCTAATATTCCAAGAGATGCAATTCATTGGTAAAGAGTTGGAGTTAGGGCTAAGGCCTTTATCTTTCCTTCGTTGATGAGTCTGGCACTATTACACAGTAATTTGTCATCAACTTTGCATTCCCTGATCCCAGATACTACTGGTCCATGTTACTGACATCTATGTTGTGTCATGTTGTCAATTATGTGTCATTACCTTCCTTGCAATCTCAGGAAGAATGTCTCAATTCATTATCCCTGAAGAAGACCCCTCTTTACCTAAGTTTCTAGGTCATCACGAGTCAGAAGTTATCCCTCTCGCAAAGATGGTCAATTTAACACTAGCCCTAGTGAAGTCTTAGCTCTATTCCTATGTTGCACCCACGACAAGCCAGATTTGGCAAGTTTTTCAACAACTCGTCGAAACTTCGAGATGAAATTGCTTCATGGGAATTCCTAAGGCTGGTTTTTGGGTCATTTGAACTCGTCTCTCTCTTCTTGGACAATTTTTCCACCTTTTGTGCAACCTCCCTAAGAGATAAGCTCTTCCTTCCTTCTCTTATGCGACCTCTCCCTCCTATAAATATCTCCTCCATGAATGAGATCAACTAGCTTGGATGTAACTGAGGGATAGCTAGATGTAATTTGATAGTTTCAAGTTTCTAAGAGAGGAGTAGAGGTAGAGAGTGTTATTGGAGTGTGGAAGTAGCCTCATATGTATTTTGGTTTGAGAGATGTTTGAGTAGAGTTGGCTTGAGAGCTTTCTAGCATCAACCCTTTTGGACAAAAGAGAGATTCATATGTTCCCTTGGGAAATGGTTCACAAGTAAATGCTTACGGATACATGCTGACAAGACCCTTCGAAGAGGCTTACAACATCAAGGTTGGGTTGTAAGTTTTACTTTGATTTATATTAATACAAATCAATAGCTTGTTTCCTATATCGTGTGTTAAATTATATGTCGATAGCTTGAGGTTCCTTGAATCTTCAATTAGATTGCTTGGTTGTTTTCTATTGCGTTCGTGGTGTTTATCTACATGATGTTTTTAGGTATAAGTGAGTAAAAGAACAAGAGTTTGAGCAACACGACGAGGACTTCTTCGAACGTCGAATTGAAGGTAGGCCTTCATAACACAAAATTTCTAAGGAAATTTGCTTTGGTATTGTCTTTGCAGTGATTAGACCCACTCTAGGGCTAGAGGGGTTGCCTTTGTCCGTAGAGGGAACTTACCTGTGTCACAAGTTGGCGACCATACTGGGGACTTGTCTTTTGTCTTTTTTGTTGATTGGTTTTGTTTGTTTATTGTCTTCCTTATTGTTTGGGTAGCATACTCTATTCTGTGAGTTGTTAGACTGCTCCTGTAGCCTTCCCACCCTTCTGGGTGATAGATCTGGCCTTTCTCCAGTCCCACTTTCATTTTTTGCCTTTGATTCTGGGTGGTCACTGTTTATTTTCTAACAGTCGCGAAGTAGTCACGTCTGTGCTAACTTCTGGGTTCCTCCTTTTACTGTATAACACGATTAAATTGTCTAAAAGTCACAATGAGTCCTGAAATCGGCTCGCCGCAGCTAATTGATGTACTTTCGCGATGATGTTGCAAAGTGCCTTGTTAGGGAGGTGCGATGATTTGTTGTCGGCGCATGTTGCTAGTGTTTTACTTGTGACAATTCCAGTGTGTTCTATCCTCAATCTTGTTTTTCTCCTCTTTGTTGTGTCAAAAGAGTTGGTTGTTAATATTTTTTATTCTGGTTTTCAAGTCTTTTTCAAATCTTCCCTCTTGAACCATATGACCTAAATACCTTAGGGTTTCTTGACTACTTGGTTTGCTTGGGTCACTCATTCATTGAGATCTTTAGACTCTGCTTGGTACAATATCTCACATTGTTTGAGGATTCTTCCCTTTCTTTGTTTGTCATCCTCTTGATTGGTGTGTGGTGTTTGGTCACCGAACTTCCTTGTCTTATTCGTTCGGTATCCTTCCTTCACTTGACATAATTCACTCTGCTTTCTAGTCAAATGAGACAATTATCTAGTTTTGTAAAAACAATTATTTCTTTAGTTTTGAGTCTCTGATTCATTTTTGCAAGTAGTTTCTTATCATTTATTTGAAGAAAATAAAAAAATTGTATTCATCTTGTATTAAGGTTTGAAAGATGGTTTTTGCATTAGTAGATTCTTCAGATTAAGACATTGAAAAGAAAAAAGTGTGTTTCTCATTTTCTTGTTCAGATTGCTTGCGAGTTTGAGTAAATGGTAGAAGTGTTCCTTTTTCTTTGATTGGTTTGATTGTTTTCCATTCAACTATTATGCATTGAACCTCTCACTCTTCCTTAGCTAGTTGTTCATCCAACGAGAATGGTATTTTTTCTCATTTAATTGCATTTTAGGAGTCTTAAAGATACATTCGATAGGGCCTTAAAACTGAGACTAAATTCAAGATTAATTGTTACAATTTATTGAATGAAATTAAAAACGCATTGGAACCTAACACTCACATATCTAGAGGTCTAGGCTAGAGACGTGTTTCGGCGTTGTTAAACCTAGTCCCTATTGTTTTCATTAAGGTTGGGTGATTATTCCTTTTGTGATACAATAGATGCTAGTACAGATTTGTGCTCCCTGTACTATCTCTTATATATTGGGAGACCCCACTAGGTTATCATACTATTATCCATGGGAAGCTGAGTCTATCACCTTATGAGTCGTAACGCATTGAACACAACATTCAAGAATATTGACTCCCATACGGGAAGAACTTTGTCATTTCTCTTTCATTTTATTACCAAGGTGTATATGCAGTTTTACGATTTGTCTGGTAAACCTCTTGTCTAGAATTCCAAAGCAGTCATTTTTTTTCCTTTTCGACTCTTTAAAAGTAAAATGATCATCTGAGCACTTGTCCTTTTAGGCTCATTAAACTTCGAAGGTGACTAGAGTAATATTTTGTCCTTTTTATCGACTCTTTAAACATGAAAAGGTAGTGTTTTGTTCCAGTGTCATAAAATTTATTTGTCCACGATAACATTTTACCTATTAATCTTGGCCACATCATGATAATATCTTGGAAGATTTTTTGCAACCCTATTGATTATATCTTTTCTCCCAGACATTTGAGTTAGGCCATCCTGGCGAACTCAATGAATCTGTCGTCCTTACTAAGTGACGGAGAGCCCCTTTATCTTGTCTCTTCTGAGGTATCATCTATTACTGATACTCTTCCTATTGTCCCGAGTGTTCATCCTATTGACTCTCGAGCTCCAGGTGAGGAACCTTTTGATATCTATTGGACTCCTCCCAACATTTGGGAATTTTTAGACGAGGACCTCCTGTCTACTCCTTCTGGTGCTTCGATTTTGATGGCCACTTCTAACATGGATGAGTTAAGTCCCATTAGCAGTTAGGAGAGCCTTGTGTCGACAGGGGAACATCAGTTTGCCCCAAAAGGTTTTCCTTTCCACACCGCTCCAAATGTGTCATTGCCACTCTTCTATCACGCTCTAGCTAACATACTTGGTTCTACATCTCTGCATCATAACTCTGTGTGGTCTTGTACTACCATTCTGACTTCAAGACCTTTCATGTTTGCTCAGTTGGCCCTAACTTCCTACCTCAGATGCAGGTTACATCAGTTACGTCTATTCCATCAATGCCCACCATGTGTGTGGCATCTACAGCCCCTTCTGTTAATGCGGTTACCACATCTTCAGTAATTACTACTGTTACTGAGATATCCTCCGGACCCGCTAGAATTGGTCCTTTGCCTTTGCTTTCTGGAATTAGTCAACCTACCGATAATGTAACAATCTCTTAGAATTCCATTTTGGCGGGATTATCATATGAGAAATACATGTTTTCTCTTCAAAACCTAGCTCATAACTCTTTAGGTTCTCAATTGCTTTCTGTTCCGCATAACCCTCCACACTACTATGATCATCGTGGAGCTCATATTTATTACTCTAGGTCTCTTCCTCTGAGGGTCCCAGTTGAGAATTATGTTCCACTATCGGTTGCCTAGAATCACACTACTTACCACAACCTACAAGGACAACCTTTTCAAGGACAACCTTTGGGTTTGCAAGGGCAACCTATTCAACGAAAACCTTCAGGCTTGCAAGGACAACCATTTCAGGGACAACCTTTGGCCTCCACAGGTTCCTCCTTTGTTTATTCAGGGCAACATTCTGGTTAGCCAAGTTAGCCTCATTTTCAACAAGGCCAACCTGTTTCCCAACAAGGAAAACCCTCCGTTCATGTAGGACATCCTCAGTTTTAGCAAGGCCAACCTATCGCCCAGAAAGGCCAACCTTCTGGTCAGATAGGTCAACCTCAGTTCCAACAAGGCCAACTTTTTGGTCAGTTAGGTCAGCCCCAGTTCCAACAAGGACATCAGTCTGGTCAAGTCAATCCAACTCTTAATCAACGGGGCACTTAGACGCAAGTTGGTTCCAAGCTCAACTCGGTCTCCAGACTCAGGCTGGACTCCAAACTCAACCCGGTCCCCAAGCTCAGATTGGATTCCAAGCCCAACCTTTTTATCAGATGCAACCTGGACCCCAGGCATAGTTTGGACCTCAGCCGCAATATGGTCTCCAAATACCTCAGCAACCCCAAGGGAAACCTCAGGGTGCCCCGTATCAGAACTATCAACAACCTCAGGTTAATCCTTATCAGAATTTTTAGTAGACATATGCTTCCCCTGTTGGTGCAACTGGTAACCAATGGTTTGTTGGATTTCAAGCCTCTGTGGAATTTTTTTGTAGCTTCATGTTCCGGATTATCCATAGTTTTAAGTTCATTCTGCCGACATTTCAAACCCCAGATCTCTTTCCATGTTTCCCCTCCGTACAGGGAAGTTATGTTGGATTTCAAGCCTCTGCGGAAGTTTTTTGTAGCTTCATGTTCCAGATTATCCACAGTTTTAAGTTCATTCTACCGACGTTTCAAACCCCAGATCTCTTTCCATGTTTCCCCTCCGTACAGGGAAGTTATGTTGGATTTCAAGCCTCTGTGGAAGTTTTTTGTAGCTTCATGTTCCGGATTATCCACAGTTTTAAGTTCATTCTGCCGACGTTTCAAACCCCAGATCTCTTTCCATGTTTCCCCTCCGTACAAGGAAGTTATGTTGGATTTCAAGCCTCTGTGGAAGTTTTTTGTAGCTTCATGTTCCAGATTATCCACAGTTTTAACTTCATTTTGCCGACGTTTCAAACCCCAGAAACTAGGTTATAGCATTAATCCACCCAACTATAACCCTTATGGACAAAATCCATGGGGGAAATAAGGCTCTGGTTGGAACCCTACCACTGGCCCTTATTAAAGGCCCATGATGTCTTTTAACCCTCAATTACCTTTTCTTGCGACTTTGGAACTGCCCAATGTGTCCAAGCTGACGAATGACCATATACTTCATAATCCGTATTGGCCACCAATTTCGACCAAGATTCCTAGTGATTGTCCTAAATTTGACTACAAATCTGGAGAGGATCCCCAAGTGCTTGTTATGACTTATCACCTTTGGTGCTCATCTAACTCATGGCTTGACAATTCTATCTATCTCTGTCTTTTTTAGAGGACTCTTACTAGTTCCACTACGAAATGGTATATTGAACTCACTCTTGGAACTTTCCAAGACTTCAATTCTCTTGCGATAGCATTTCTTACCCATTTTCAGTTACCAATTCGCTATGAAACGGGAACACATCTCCTTACTTCTCTAAAACAGGACACGACTACCCACATCTCTAATCATATTCATGAATGGAGAAGGCGGCACCATTTTATTAAGTTCTGGATCCCTGATCAGCTTCTGACTGACTAGTTTACTACCTCTTTTGTCAGTCTGATAGCTCGAGATATTGCTATGGGGGCATGTGTTACTGAAGAGAAAGCTATCGTATGTTCTCAGTATCTTGATTTGGTTTATTCCCAATCTGGCACATTTTATGATGTCTTACCTGATGCTCCACAATCTAGAACTTCTAAAGCCCTGTTGATGCCTTTTGTCGATGGTGTTACTGGTTCCGTTGCTCAATCTTCCTGAAAGTCTTCCACGACTCCTGTGAAGAAAAAACCTACTGCTCCTGTTGAAAATGCTTCTCAGTCTACATTTACTACTGGGAAAACCTTAGAAGTTAATGTTGTTTAGTCTATCGTGACAGAGAAAACTTCAAAAGGTAAGAAGAAAGAGAAAGATAAAAATAAGGCCGATGCACCAAAGCAAGAACCTCCTAAGCCTCCTGCCAATGATGGTTCTAAATGCAAACCTAAGTATCCTTGTCTTATCTATGATGAGGATCACTACACCAAAGACTCTCCTAGATGGTTTGAGGTTAGTCGTTTTCTTAAGGGGACCTCGGGGGCTCCTGCTATACCTAAAGATCCTTCTCCCTCCCAGCAAACTCAAATGGTGGTAGATCAACCTCAATCCTCTTCCACTTTTGTCTCCCAGGTTTTTATGGCTAGGACTATCCCTATTCATGTGAGTACTCGATCGAAAGAATATTCTCCATCCGCCAGCAAGAAATCTGAAGTAGCTTCTAACGTTCCTTCGTCTAGTTCTAGCCCTATTCATATTGAACGGCCCAGCACCGAGTCTATCATTAGACCTCCTACTAAGGGAGTTCTTTGGAAATCTTCCTATAACCCCAATTCTCATGCCACGCAGCACTATAATATTGTCGAAGACTTAGCCCAAGCTCCTTAAGCTACGTCTGCATTAGAAGTTCCCCAGATTTGTCCCCCCCTAACGAAAGTTTGTGCTATCTACCATTGGTGGCATTGATCCAGCCGATTCTGAGTTAATTACATTTGATCTTGAAAACCATGTGCCACGTTTGCCTCATCAAATTGCTTTTCTCATTCAAGTCATCATTAACTCGAAGAATATTCATTATACTGTTATTGATGAAGCCACCTCAACTTGCATCATTTTTGTTGGTTGTTGGAAGGCCATCAGTTCCCCATATTTGAGTCAATCTCCTAATACCTTGGAAGCCTTTGATGGAAGAGATTCTCATCCATTTGGTATTCTCCCATGCTTGCCTATCACCTTGGAAGGGAATACATTTGACGTCGAAGTCGAAGTTATTGACGCTAGTCTAACTTATAACCTTTTGCTGGGTTGAAGTTGGACATACGCTATGTGTGCCATGGCTTCATCATTATTCTGTGTACTTCATTTTCCTCATCAAGGGAAAATTGTTACGGTCGATCAACTGTCCTTCTTCGCTTCCTCTTCCTCAGATGGAAATGTTATTTTTGTGGAGCATACCAGTATTACCTATGAGAGTGTGAGTGATGGACTCTTTAAAGATCCTGCCCTTATGGGTGTTTTTTCCCTCCCACCTCCTAATGTCACCTTTGTTAATATGATCTCTATCAATCCTAATCCTTGGGTGATCCCCCCTTGATCAGGTGGATTCATGGGGTGAGGTTATGTCGTTGAGCCCTACAGAGCTCAACTATGTTGAAATCATTTTAGCTTCGGTTTCATCTCCTGATTCTACTCCTTCGAGTAGATCTCTTGACACATATGTGTAATCCCCTTGGCTTGGAGATATTGCTTCTACAGAGCCACTACAAGAGACATTTCCTTCTGATGATGCGATTCTTAAGACTATGTCTTTTGTGGATCCTCCTTGGCTAGATCATCATAATCATTCCTCGTTTCTCCTAGGCCATGGGGCCATGACTGCCTATCTAGATAAGTTTGCTTCCTATGTTCCTTCTCAGCCACTTCAGATGCCCATCTTGATTCATGAGGTTTTTTCTGAGGAGAATATGGGAAATATTACGCAAACCATACCCATCGACATCTCTATTAAACCAGGGATTGTTGATTGTTGAAAATATTCACATTGGAGTTACTTGTTCTCTTGAGGAGATTAAGCTTTACACCAACCTTTTCTGAGAGTTTCGTGATGTGTTCACCTGGTCGTATGAAGAAATGTCGGGTATTGATTTGAGTATTGTGGTACACGAGATAGCTACGTGTCCTGGTGCAAAACCAATTCATCAACGTTTACTTCCCATGCACTCGAGAAAGGCCGCTACCATTAAGGGAGAGGTTGAAAAACTTCTCAAGGCAGGGTTTATTTACCCTATCCCACTAACAAATTGGGTATCTAACATTGTCCCTGTGACCAAAAAACAAGGCACTATTAGGGTTTGTGTTGATTATCGTGACATCAATCGTGCATGTCCAAAAGATAACTATCCTACTCCCTTTATTTACCAACTTATCGATGACTGTGCTGGGGGTGAGATATTCTCTTTTATGGATGGCTTTTCTGGTTACAACCAGAGCAATATTTTTCCTGCCAATTAGCACAAAACTGCCTTCATTTGTCCGTGGGGTACTTTTGCTTACAAAATCTCCCTTTTGGCCTGAAAAATGCCGGTGCAACTTTCTAGTGGCCAATTTCCTATACTTTTCATGACATCCGACATATTGTTCAACCTTATCTAGATGATCTTCCGCTCATTCAGCTAAATGCACAGACCATCCGAACCACCTCCACCAAATTTTTCCTCGCTTTAGACGTTACCATATTAGTCTCAATCTGCATAAGTGTGTCTTTTGCATCGAATCCGACAGACTCCTTGGGTTTGTTGTTTCTAAGGAGGGTATTCATCTTGATCCCCTCAAAGTCGAAGCTATTCTGAATCTCCTACCCCCTGCTTCTTTGGATCAGTTGCAGAGTTTGCAAGGGAAGGCCAATTTTTCTACATCATTTTATCCCTAACTATGCTAAGATTGCTAAAGGTTACACGCGTCTCCTTAAGTGTGACACTCCATTTATTTGGGATGACATGACCCAAAGGTCATTCGAGTAGCTTAAGACACTTCTTGTTTCTGCTCCCCTATTGTGCCCACCCAACTACCATTGTGATTATTTGCTTTATCTAGATACTGCTGATAGTACTATCGGTATGGTTTTGGTCCAAGATGACAAAGATGGTTGCAAGCATGTCATAGATTACCTTAGATGAAACCTTCTTGACGCCAAGACTTGCTATGCTTATGTCGAGAAGCTAGCCTTGGCAGCTATTCAGGTTGTCCAATGCTTTTGTCATTATATTTTGTTGCGCACGACGACCGTGATTTTAGATTGCAACCCGATGACATACATTCTATCACGTCAATTGTTTGGGGGCAAATACTCCAAATGGATTGTTATCCTTCAGGAGTTTGATTTGGAGTTTTCCACTGCCATGTCTAAGAATTCGTTGGTCTTCGCTAAGTTGATTTCTCATTATCATCTGCTTCCGCTCCCTCTCAAATAGAGGACCGCATTCCAAACGAAACACTTTTCTTGATCAGTACCCTCATTCCTTGGTACAGGGACATTACTGTTTACCTCCAGATGTCTTCATTCCACCCTGATTTGTCTAAGGATGCTCGGCGATGCATTCACCACCATTCTTAGCCTTATCGTATTGTTGGAGACACTTTATACTGTCTCGGCGTTGATTCAGTTCTCCATCGCTGTCTGACTTTTGAGGAAGTTGAAAAAGCCTTAAATGACTACCACTCTGGCACCTGTGGTAGTCATATGTCTGGTTATGCTACTGCCCAAAAGATTCTTCTTGTTGGTTACTTTTGTCCCTCCATCTTCAAGGATTTCATTCTAGCTGTCCGCTCCTGTCACGTGTACCAAATTTACCAGCAGAAGATGTGTGCGCCACCTTCCCTTTTGCATCCTGTCATTACCGTAAGCCCTTTTGCTAAATGGGGCATTGATTTTATGACCTGTAACCCTCTCTTGGCTGGGGGGCATGGGTATATCATCATTGTCGTCGATTATTTTACAAAATGGGCTGAAGCAATGCCTACATTGTCTAACGATGGTAAGACAACTGCACAATTCTTGTTCAATCATGTGATTACCCATTCGGACTCCCTCAGGATATAGTCACTGATCATGGTTCCCATTTATGTGGTTATATGATGACTGAGTTGACAACCCAATTAGTCTTGCGTCATGATAGTTCGACACCTTATTACCCTCAGGCTAATGGCCAATTCGAGGTAGTAAAAAAAGTGTTGGTTACTATGCTTCAGCGTACCATTGGAATGCACAAGTCCAACTGGAATTTGATGTTGTTTTCCGCTCTATAGGCCTACTGTACCTCGGTTAATGATGCGACCAAATTCACACCATTTCAACTTGTTTATGGTCTGGAAGCTACCCTTCCGATTGAATGTGAAATCCATTCTCTCAAATTAGCTATCAAATTGCTCCTGAATACTACTCCAATGGAAGAAT
Source organism: Pinus taeda (assembly GCA_000404065.3). Classification (NCBI taxonomy): domain Eukaryota; kingdom Viridiplantae; phylum Streptophyta; class Pinopsida; order Pinales; family Pinaceae; genus Pinus; species Pinus taeda. The sequence goes on from APFE030512152.1 coordinate 17,656, forward strand.
GCCTTCTTTATCTAGAACGACTTGATGAGACTCATCAACTTTCTTCTTTAGTCATTGAAGCACAAAAGAAGAGAGTGAAAACTCACTTCGATCAGACAGTCAACCCACGTTTCTTCACGAGGGGAGATTTAGTCCTGTTGTATGATCAAGCTAATGACAAGTTGGGGGCAAGCAAATTTGAACCCATGTGGCATGGGCCCTATATTGTCAAATGTGTTTTGCAAAAAGGGGCTTATGAGCTAATTGATTACAAAGGAAACCCTTTAGATAAGCCCTGGAATGGGCTTTATCTCAAGAAATATTATCCATGAGTCTTTTGTGCATTGCTGTGTACATAAGTGTGTTTTTCATTTTGTACATGTTTGGCTTGGTGTGTAGGCGTTTGTTGCTTATTGTGTCCTTTTTGCTTCTTATGTAGATGTATGTCACACCTTATGTCGGTTTCGCTGATGGTGTCTATCGCAATACCTGGAATATTTCTTCTGCAGCATGGGTTATCTACGATCGTCATGGTGAGTTGGTAGATCTTCAAGGTGTTTGTCTAGGATGTACCACAAACAATGTCACTGAATATAGTGCAGTCATTGAATTACTGGCTGAGGTTGTTGTCCTCAATATTCACGCATTGATTGTGAATCTAGATTCCCAGCTTGTTGTTCTTCAACTCAACGGGCGTTATTCCATCAGAAACCCTAAAATTTTAAGGTTATATTTACGTGTTCGTTTATCGACACATTCCTAGAAGACTAAATACATTAACTGATGCATTAGCAAATCATGTATTAGAGAGACATTTATGAAAGTAAGTCATTGAAGACATAATAAGTCAATATAGCAAAACATTGATATACATATTGTATACCAAGTGTTTCACATCGCACTGCTCAAAAAAATATGTGTTCGGGTTACATCACAAGACAACACGTCTTTAAAAAATTGCAAAAATTAAACCTAGGAGTCTAATATGCATGGTGCTCTTTATAACACACGACTTCTCGGACCACACATCTGAGAAGTAGGTGAATCCAGCCTGACACCCTTGTTGTGTGTCATTGGTATTGTTGAGGGACATCCTCGAATCTCGCGTAGTCAGGGATCCCCTCCATCAACCCCTCCAGGTCACGAGCAATCTCGTCCTCTACATCTCCACCAGGAGGAGGAATCTCAAATGCCCGCTCAACTCTCCAAGCAATCGGGGACAAACCTGCAGGCCTTTCTGACCCAACATCTGCAAGTTTGAAACATAGTGATTAGGACATATGTAAAAAATGATTAAAAATTACAAAATCTTTAAAAAAAAAAATTAGTTACCTATGTTGTCCCATTGTTCCCCAGGGGGAGTACTAACTCCGGATCACCCCTGAAATCTATCCCAGTGTATGGCCAGTCCTCGACAACGACAAGCTGGCGATCCAACCATTGGAAAAACTTAGGTTTCCATGACATATGTTGACCCCCGCCTCTTTGGGGCATCATCATCACCCACTGAGTCACTCGTGGCTCCTGTGGAGTCAGCCATGCTATGACTACTTCTTGTCTCTAGAAGATAGGAAGGTGCTCAAGGATCAAAGATACCATGATGGACCCATACCCGAACTGTTTTACGTCCCCTCACCGGAACTTTTTTAATTTCCATTTTATGTTATCAGCAATGGCCTCGGCCCAGTTGAAGATAGTGGGATCCATACAGGAAATTTCTAGTCGGAGTTGGGTTTTGATGGCCTCATGTGGGGCCTATGAGCCAACTGCTCTAGTGATGGTCAAGAGGAGGACATGGAGAGACAAGTCTTTGATAGTAGAAATATTGAGCTTTCCACCCTTATCTGACTTCTCTACCTCTGGACACAGTCTTCCCATCATCATGTCCATATTTTCTCCAGTGATCCAAGTCCCGGTCATGCAGGGTCTTTCCCCCCTCCGTGACAACCCTGTCAAGAAGTAAATGTCTATTGCCTCAATATCCAGCTCTTGCCCTTGGATGATGAACTTACCCTCATTCGGATCCCACACCCCAACCAGATATTGGATTAAGTCTAGTTGTGCCCTCAGACTGGGCACCATGAAAAATTTCAGCAGACCACAATTCCAGAGCACGTCTAAGTAGTTTTGGTCTCCCATGGCTAATTCATAATCAACACTGTGCTCTCATTCCTTCCACTCAATCACCATGTTTTCTTCTTGCACACACACATAAAGGACTATAAGTACTTTGCTTGTGCTTAAAATCCAAGGAAATTTCTTCAGTTTTGAGAAATATTAAGAATCAGCACTCGGTGTGCATGTTTTTCTAATAGGTGCACCGAGAAAAATCAACCATTCAGAAAAAATGAGATCTTTGTGACTTTTCCGTGTACAATCATGAAGGCCTCGTTTTCTCCCCGTGGAAAATTTTGGGTTGTCGTGGTCCTGAGCTGGCGACTCGCGATGACTACCACGAATATATTGGCCCTAAATCCATCCTAAGAGGCAGCTAATACCATTAAAAATGAAGTATTATCTATTTAAATATGTAGGAAATCGATTAGAGCCTACCTGGACCAGACAAGTTTGCTGCCAAGCTGTTGATCTTTCTCCAGTTGACCATTGAAATTTCAAATGCGCGAGGGTAAATTTTTTCACTCTGAGGTAAAATGGTGAAAAGTAAGTTGATTTTTACTAAATGACTCTTTTATAAGACTTTTTGGTCAAATTAGGGTTTGTAAATTAGGTTTTTGTCTATTTTTGAATATTTCACGTATTTTTATACCAAAGATGGATCTTACGTTTGTTTTTGTGTAACAACAGGTTTCGCGAACTCTAGTGACTAACTTGGGAGTTATATTTTATACTTTTTCGGTAAAAACACAAAAATGTCCCTTTTGGAGTCATCTTTAAGCTCTTTTCTAACTCTCAAAACATGAAAAGATCACTGAGCTCTTTTCGCTTTGAACTCATTAAAGGCTGTGAAGCATTATCTACCCAATATACGTTTACCCCTTTTTCGGGCCGGGATATATTATTTACGAAAATGGTATACATTGATCTTTCACGGTTAATAGGTTCCCTTGGATATTGTTTTCTACCATTTCGGATTCGAGGGACAAATTTACGAAAAGGGACCTTTGGAGTTTTCTTTTCCGTGTCTTTTTCAAACTCTCTAAACATGAAAAAGACTCTGAGTTTTACCTATGTCGGGCTTGTTAAACCCCGATGGCATTGGACTGGTCACCATGACGAGATCAAGCTTATCCTTCCTAGGGCTCGTTAAAAATTACTAGGTTGGATTTGTCCGAAGGATGAACTTATATTACAACCATATGCTATCCCCTTCAAGATTTTGTTTTCAAAAAATAATTGGGGTACTCGCTAGAAATGGTGAGGGAAAATTTTGAAACATTATGTTGATTGTATTAGTTATTACCGCAGCTTGTCGCTCTTGAACATCGACATTCTTTTTTGCTTTGTGTCGGGTTGGGATATACTCATTCTATCATTGGCCTTTTGAGTTTTTGGGTTATTCATTTTGTCCCATTCTATTTGATCCTTGCTACATCATCATGACCTTTGATCCCTTGGTACCAAAATGCTACCAAATTCCAGAGTCGTGTCGCTGATATGTTCAAGAGCTTAATCCTTCTGCAATTTGTAGCCTTACACACCTTCGTCAGATTCTCTGTCTCATTCACAATTATCTTGTTCCTTTGTCTTGCGTCGATGTTGTGGGAAACATTATGGCCCTCCTTCGACTGGTCGCTTCCTATCGACTTCAACTCACTATCCGGGAAGCTGACCTAGAGACTCCTTTCTGGTACCTTGGAGCTTGCATTCCTCAATGGCAAGTTCTTTGCATTCAACGATAGGCTTGCATCATTGGTCTTTTATCGAGTGATTTACAAGTGTTTGACTCCATATCGTTCTTCACACTTTGTGGATTGTACTAGCAGTACCTTGAGAACCATTGTCATTCTTCACGCTTGCTAATGGTTCACATCATTGGCTGGTAATCAAGTGATTTTCTAGTATGCTTGACTTCAACACATCTATTCGCATATTAGAAATTAACAATGGTCAGGTTGGATTCAAGACCCTAGGCTCAGATTACACAAGTCCAGGTTGCGTGGATTGATTTATACATGACTCTTTTGATTGGATGGCTGCGACCATACCTGAGTCTTTTTTGTTGTCTTTCTAATTGGATGGTTGCGTCCATACCACAAAACACTTATATTTATCTTCTGGATGGATGCGCCCATGCCTTATGAACATGTATTTCCTTTCACTATGCACTCATGTATCAGAGATATCAGTTGTACTTGCATCTGCAGGTTCTCCACGATGACATTCTATTTCGGTTATGGATTCATAAAGCATTTCACCCATCCCACTCTCTCAGCCTTCATGCTTTAGGGGGTCTGTTACACAGTAATTTGTCACTGACTCTACATTCCTTGATCTCGGATACTGCCAGTCCATGTTACTAATATCTGTGCAGTGTCATGTTGCCAATTATGTGTCATTACCTTCCTTACAATCTCAGGAAGAATGTATCAATTCATTATCATTGAATAAGACCCCTTTTTACTTAAGTTTTTGGGTCTTCGCGAGTCAAAAGTTATCCCTCTCATGAATATGGTCAAGCTAACACTAGCCCTAGCAAAGTCTTCGCTTTGTCCCTATGTTTCACCCGCGGCAAGCCATATTTGGCAAGTTTTTCAATAACTCATCGAAAATTTGAGATAAAATTGCTTCATGGGCGGTCCTAGGGTTGGTTGTTGGGTCAATTGAGCCTGCCTCTCTCCTTTGAGATAGTTGTTCTACCTTTTGTGCAACCTCCCTAAGAGATAAGATCTTCCTTCCTTCTCTTATGGGACCTCTCCCTCCTATAAAGATCTCCTCCATGAATGAGATCAGCTAGCTTGGATGTAACTAAGGGATAACTAGATGTAATTTTATAGTTTCAAGTTTCTAAGAGAGGAGTAGAGGTAGAGAGCTTTATTGGAGTGTGGAAGTAGCCTCATATGTATTTTTGTTTGAAAGATGTTTGAGTAGAGTTGGCTTAAGAGATTTCTAGCATCAACCCTTTTGGAAAAAAGAGAGAGTCATGTGTTCCCTTAGGAGACGGTTCACAAGTAAATGCTTACAAAGACATGTCGACAGGACCCTTCGAAGAGGCTTTTGACATCAAGGCTTGGTTTTATGTTTTACTTTGATTTATATTAATACAAATCAATGGCTTGTTTCCTATATCATGTATTAAATTATATGTCAATAGCTTAAGGTTCCTTGACTCTTCAAGTAGATTGCTTAGTTGTTTTCTATTGTGTTCATGGTGTTTCTCTACATGTTGTTTTCAGGTATAAGTGACTAGAAGAGCAAGAGCTGGAGCAACATGATGATGACTTCTTTGAACGTCGAACTGAAAGTAGGCCTTCATAATACAAAATTTCTAAGGAAATTCGCTTTGGTATTGTCTTTGCAGTGACTAGACCCACTCTAGGGCTAGAGGGGTTGCCTCTGTCCGCAGAGGGAACTTACCTGTGTCACAGGCGCCAAGTTCCTAAAGAAGCTAGTTGGTGGTTTTCCTTCCTCTCTTTCAACTTGCACCTTTTGGGCTGTATTTTCTAGCTATTATGTTTACTAGAATGCCTTTGGATGTGTTGATTTCAAATGGTGATTTACTTGAGATTTTATTTAGTTCCTCTTGAAGGAGATAGGCTCCTTCTATGTTTTGGATTTGGTCTTCTGGGATTGCCACTAGTACTTTTTTATTCCATTCCTCTGCTATTGATAATAGGTTGACTTCTTCCAGTGCTTCTTCTATTTCACTTTCCTCTAGGGTTGTGTCCACCAATACTTGTTCCATTTCTATGTCTTTCTGTTAGTTCTCGTTTTCCTTGTTGTTGTGATCCAAATGGTGTTCCTCTTGCCTCTATTTTGTTGTGCTTTGCTTGTCCTCTTTGGCCTCCTCATTAATTGAGTTACTCAAGAGTGGTTGTCATTGTAAATTATTTAGAGCCTCAAATTGGTTTAGGCTATCTGCCTGGTGGTGTTTTTTCTTTGTGTTAGTTTTCCTATTGTTTTTATTCCTTGTGTTTACTCTGGTGAAGCCCTATTCATCCTTTTTATTGTTGTCCTTCTCACTATTTTGAGGCATTTTGTTTTGTGGACAATCCCTAAAGAGGTGTCCATGCTCGTGGAATTTCCGACACTGGAAAGTGATGTGTTCATAGTCAATGCTTTGGAGCCAGACTTCAACCTTGAATATCTGTTTTATGGCTTCCAGAAGGGCTCCAGAGACATCAATGCAAATACATAGTCTATCATAAGAGACATAATGTCCACTTCGTGTGCCCTCCACGGGGGCTTCACTCACTGAACCTCTGACATAGAACGTGTGTTCGTGGCATACTAAACAATACCCTTAGTTTGACTACATATTGGAAAATACCTCTAAAAATCACATTATTTAACCCCCTACTAATATAAATCCAATACACCTTCCCAATTTAAAAAACCCCTGTTTTCACTAAATATTGTATGTATCCATTTTTTTGTTCACATTTTTTATACCCTTTTATTTTTATATCCTTTGTATAGTGACATGATGCCTCTCTTATGATCCCACATGCATTCTACAATGCATCTTTCTTCTTTTGATATGCATTGTAAATGCATATTAGTTCTCCCACAATGCAATTACTTAACCCACACTCAAGCACATCTAACTATGATTTGTGGCATTTAATTGTCTAAGACACATAAATATCAACCATTTTTTAGGAAGATTGATTATGTGCATGTATATAAAATAACATATAAATTGATCTATATGATGATGAAAAACCAATTGATGAATCTTCATGAATAGGTTTGTACCAAATAAGGTGTTCAAGTACAAGTCTAGATCCTCTGGATGCAAGAAAACTATCTACAACCAAGGTTGGGGCCCCAAATATCAAATCTAGGGTGCAATCCCAACCTAGACATGCTTAGAAGAAGAGGATGGACAAGTCCCAACACATGTGCTCTTAAGGGAATAACACGAAAGCATGAAGTCACCTTTTGATTCATTTTCATCTCACCATTGAGATATGGGCTATCACTCATAGACTATGTAAAATGCAACAGTGGATTGGAGATAACACATAGGAATTAAATGAATGGACTATAACTAGAACATAAGACAATATTTTGGTTGTAGAGGCGATCCACTCCATTTGGCTAGCTCAAAACAATGATGTATTCCAAATTAAACCTCCAAACACACACAAGATTTTCTACATGTTGAAGGCAAGCATTACCTTATCCTGCACCTCACTAAAGACAAGGCTTCCTTACACTCTCATACCTTTGAAATACAATTCTAAAATTTCTAGAGGATATTTTGATTATCCAATTTTAAGGTCACAACCAAGCTAGACATGACATTGGTGTATGAGACCCCCTTACTTGTGCGACAAGGGACCCACCTCCACACAGTCATTTGACCGCTAAGTCAATGAAGGCATACATACTCTACCCCCTCTGGTTTTGAACCTATGACCTCTTAGGAGGAAACACATGCTCTTAACCATTAGGCCCACTCAAGCTAGATATAATGGATTTCTCCTTAAGGTCTATTTTAAATAAGGAGCAATTACATTGGAATTAACATCATATAGGAAATCGAAACGGCCCTAGAAATAATATTAAGAACTAATATCATTTCCTTGAAATAGGAATGACCCTGGAATTTATATAATCAGAGAATCACTTGAAAATTTAAGCTAAACAATATTAAAGTAGTGTCTTGAACACCAAGAACCAAGATCCTTATCACCCTATAATGAAGCAACCTATGCAAGATCAAATTTACAAAAAAGACCCACCAGAGAACATCCATGTAGACAATTCTGCTAGAGAAAACATCTATAATTCCAAAATCAGTTAAAAAGCATGATATGGGAATTTCAAATTTGAAAACCAATTGAGAAGCATGGGATCAGACTTCCAAGATTTTATATAACGATTACATGAATAGAGGTGCTCACAAGACGGGCTTAAATGTCCAAGGAGGAAATGATAGGAAAAAATCTTTGCCAAAAATTGAAAATGATCCTTTCATTATTCTTTCCCAAGGGATTAAGCCAGTTGTTTATATAAACACTTCAGTTAATATTATTGTATAGCACTTCAATTAATATTGTCTTCTCAATGTCAAGATTAGAATAGAGAACAACCTTTTTTTCTATATACAACCATGATTACAAATATCCCAAAGCTTCTATGGAAAACTTGCAGACCAGAGTTTATAAAAGGGCAATGAGGTTTGAGGACTTATAAAAGCACAAGTGCAGGAATTTTCTTATTACCTTGGAAGCTCAAGTTGGGCAAGACCAGTAGGAATCAAATCACCTTCCATGACATATATTATAGAATCTTCTAAACTAAAACAGTTGTCCCTGATTTTGCTACATGAAATTGTTAAACTACTGACATGTCCAAAGATAATTGCGCAGCAACTATCAATTCTAAAAACAAAAATTATTTATCAGAATAATGATCATTTCACCAATATGTCACAATAAGTTGCAATAAATAACTATGGCATAATGAGTTGAAGAGAAGGCACGCAATTTTCTTTCGAACCTCTGAACTTACTCTGAGACAATAGAAATATGTAGCATTTGATCAAACTTTGGTGTATCTAATACAAAAAGAAGTTTGAAACAAAATTCCACGCTAAAAAGGTTTTGATCAACTCTAGTCTAACTTAGTTACCTATAATACGCAAGATTTAGTCCAACTTAGTTGCCTCTAATTCAAGCAGAAGTTGAGAACATAATTCTGAGCTAATAAATTCTGACAACTCTAATTTAATTTCATTGTAGCTGTAAAATAGACCCCTGTAGCCTTCCCACTCGTTGTTTTAGTCCTTGGAAACCTACACAAGGCACCCTACAGCCCACGGTTTTGCTACAGCAAGAGGTCCAAACTTTGTTCAAGGGTTAACACCCTTTTCTCCACCTACGCTAGTCTCTGTGCACTTGCAACTTGAAGAGAATGCCCGACAATAGGCCTCTTGGCCTTCAAATAGTCCTCCATGCAATGTTGAACCTGTGGCCCTGAAACCTTACCTAAGACCTGTTATCACATATAGATTTTTGTTAAAAATTATTTGTATGGGAAATAAATTAGTGTTTAAGGTTGTAGTTTCTCTCAAGATTTTATATAGGATTATTATTATGATGGTTTGCAAATCTCCAATTATCTTCCAAGTCTACTAGCTCTCGGACACACTCCAAATCACAACATAGATCATCAAATAAACCATCACTTCTTTATACCTATCATGGTTTAGTTTATCCTATTAATTGCAACCCAATCAAACTCTTGCATTGGGTGGGCTTTGTTTTTTCCACAATTCTGGGCTTTTGAACCAGATTCGAGGTGTTGCAAAGAAATTATATGGTGAAAGGAAGATTTCATCTGTATTCAGAGGAAATATGAGGCTAAATCCAGGCGTTACACATTATTGAGAAATATTCCACTTCTTCAAATTAGGCTAATTCTGTTTCAGGGAACTATTCATGCACTTTAGATCCTATATTGGTGCCATCACATGATCATTGTACTCTAGGTTTACAAGGAATGATTAAACATGACATTGGATGGTGGGCTAGTTTGGCAGAGGATGCAAATGATCCATATGGCAGAACTGTTCATATTGATTCTCAACATGAGAGATTTGTTGCCAAGGGTTACAATGCAAGGCATCTGGCTGCAGCAGCTCCAGGTGTCCCTTTGTTTGAAATTTTCATAACAAAAGATGGTGATCAGAAATACAAGGAGAAGGTGGTCTACTTCACGTCTACTTGCAGTAGAATGGACAATCTACAGATGCTTCCTTTTCAGTATCACCTAAAGATATTGAAGGCTTAGATATTGACATAAAAAAATTATGATGCAGATGTGGGAGATGAGGGATTGAGACGGGTTATTAAATATCTTAAAGCTGGGATGCCTAGCCTAAAATTCAAGGTGTTGAAAGTTGTGACTCTAGAACAGGAAAACACAGATATAATCTTAGGGGTTTTTGAGCAGTTAATCCAGGATGTCAATAAAGAGAAGGATGATGAAACTTTGAATGAGATGACTTGGTAAAGAGAAGGGTTTTAAAATTAGTGAGAGTGGTTTGGGAAACCATTTATTTTTCAATTATATAGAAATGAGACAGATTCTAAGAGGTTTTAGTTTGAATGGTTTGGTTAACAATTTTTTTTCTAATTATATAAATTAAAGTTTCAATTTTTTGTAACTATCCATTACTGATATTTATTTTAACTGTATGTTAATGATATTTATGGAATAATTGTTCCTAATGTAATAGTTGCAGCTGATAACAGTTCTCCATCAATCTACATCACTATTAAAAAAGGGACAAAGACTAGTTGTTTTACCTCCCGAGTAGCCAAGAAAGACTAATACAAAACATCTGTATTTCCAATGCATTCAAAGCTATAATCCGCACCTCCTTGTGTCTTCTCTACTATTACCTGACATAAATATAACTTTCTCCTTATTGTGAACCAAAGATAAATCTGTGAACATTTTATCAAGCAAAAAAGCATTTAACTTACCTCTTGAATGGGCTTTTCATGGTATTTTGGATTAATGCATTCAGTCATGCCCAAGTCTTTCACTGCATTGGAAATGAATTTAATTGGTGAGTTTCTACTTAATTCTCTGGTCTTAATTATGATGATATTCAATTTAGTTGGTTCTACATAATTAGGACTCAGAATATGTATGGTTGTCTCATCTTCATAGGAGAATCCATTTTACCTTTGATGAACTTGCTTGAATTTGTGTCAATACCAATTATATTGGAGGCACCTCTCATTCTTGCACCTGTTGCGACCTACAGAGTGCCCATGAAAACATCATGAGTACACTTTAGAGAATATCATGAAATCTAAAATCGTTTGTAGAGAATATCACATAAAACTGAACTAGTGTCAGGACGATATTACTAATAACAAGGCCAACGGTACCAAGGCCAAAAATGACCACAATTGATCCACTTTGGATGTCAACTATTTTGAAAACAGCTCCAACACCTGAACAATCAAAAGAGATATTGCTCATTCTAATTGTAAGTTGAATATTTTAGCTCCAATATTGAGGCTTAGATGCATAAAAAAAGTCAGTAAATATACCAGTGGCTATTCCACAACCAAACAAACATGCTTTGTCTAGTGGAGCCTCTGGATTGATTTTGGCAACGCAAGCATAGTCAGCAACTATGTATTCACTAAATGTAGAAGTGGACGTGAAATGGTAAATGGGCAATCCCTTGATTGAGAAACACGTCTTTCCATTGTTTCTCATCACTTTTCTTGTGAGATCGATTTTGAATTTATCACATAGATTAGTCTTCCTAGATTTACAGAACACACAATCTCCACACTCTCCTGTGAACAAGGGAATTACATGGTATCCAACCTTAATATATGTCACACCGTCTCCCACGCTCTCTACTATCCTAAAATCATAAATTGTATGCTCTTATTTTGTAATTTATTCGAAAAACATATAATTAGACTCATATTAACTATAACTAACAAAGGTTTACCTAGCACCCTTGTGTCCAAGTATGCGAGGAAAAATTTGCATGTTTTCATCTTGCAGACATACATAAGCCATTTGAAGTAAAACAATTATAGCCAGCAATGAGTACCAATAACAAGCATAACAATCTCGACAACCTTCATGGAAAATATATAGTATAACAAGCTTGAAACCACATTACTCATTACCCCACCATTCCAGAATGTAATGTCTGTATGACAGAGGGATGTGTGGGTGATTTTGATACGGACTTCCATAGATTGTGTTGGATCTACTTGAATTTCTTCAATAACCAGTGGCTGCTTAGCTTCCCATGCTACTGTAGCTACTTATCAGGTCACAATGCATATCTTAATGTTGCTAATTCTAAACTGAAACCTCTATGAATAGAATCTAACTACATAATTTATGCATATGCAAAACTATACCTAGGCAAGTGATAACTTCGCCATGAGTACTTTTCTAAGGCAAGAGAAAATCTTCGCCATTATAGCTTGTATCTAGTTTTTGAATCCGTTGGCTTAGACGGCTAACACTTTCTTCATGCATAAGAGCATTGGAAGTAGACTTCCACAATGCAAATTCATTTCCAGGTCTGGGTGATGCCACGGTTATGCCCAATTTTTACCAAAAGAAAATCCCATGAAAAGCCTCTGAAACCATCACAGAATAGTCTCTATTAGATACTCTGGCGAGGAGAAAGAGGTTTGGTGTCACTCTTATTCCTTTTTGAATGAGAATTTCCATGATATGATGGCCTATTTATCTATGTAAGTACATACGTAGCGAACCTGTAGCAACACCATAGTAAGGCCAAAGAAATACTTACAAGCCCTCAAGCCTGTGTACAAATTTTTCATTTCATCCATGAATTTCTTTGTGCTAACACCCATTACATTATCGTTGTAATGGGATGCTCTCCCTTAGCTTAAGGATACATACATAATTATGCTTGCAAGCCTTGGATGAGGACACATCCAATCTTCCATGACCAACTTGCACTCCAACTCATGGCCCATCAACTACAATTTTCTAGGCTGCATGTGTCTGTATTTTGTCAGAGAAAAATACCTATATATACATGAGAGGTGAACATACATGTTGTCCCAAAAAGGATTGGACTTGGATTTTCATCCCAATTTAAATATATAAATACACACATATATATACTACCAATCTTAATTAGGCATGCTGATTTCATATTTTCAAGCTAACCCAAATATGGCCTATGGATGTCAGTTTCAGATTTCTAAGGTCTATTTTCCTGAAGATAATTCATAATAATAATTCCTCATCCAAGCAAGTATAAACATTGAGGAGTTGGCCCATAAGCATATAAATGGTCATATCTAAATTCTGCACTCCAAGACTCCAAAGTAGAACAAAAACCTTCAAGATTCTCGTTAGATAGGGTATGAGGATTCCATAAGGTAGAGATCAAAGATTTCACTATTCCAGACAATCCACAATACATTGCCATAGCTCTTTTGCCCAGATCTATGCTTAACTCAAGAATGAAGTCTGAGGAAGATTGATAGAATTCCTGGGTGAGCTTAAGGAACAATGTAACACTCCTGCAATGCTCAAAAGTGAGGGTTGACCCCTAGACCAAACTTACAGGAACATGAGTGCATTGGTGAACATTTTAGATTTCATTTTCAGATGTTCTATGAAGACTAATTATTTAGCCTTCTTATAAAACTCAGGATTCCACATAGAAGCTTGTCATAAAGGTTGGGTCTCTAAACTCAAAGTGGCTTCATCAACAACATCTCCCATCAACCAATACAATCAACCATGACACTAAAATCAATACTATAGAGTCATACCCAAGAGGCAGCATTCATTCAGTGAACAATATCAAGCAATTACAACTAATGTTCCACCTAGTTTCCAAGATTCAAGGGGAGAGGGGGATGACAGGATATGCGTGTGTGTTATAAACATGATTCAAATTTAAATTGAATAACGAAATATATTGATTCACACATCATAAATGATTCAATAGTAGATACTAAAGTCTAAATATTAGACTAGTAAATTGAAATTACTCGAACTCAGAAATAGTAAAAGGTGATGAGTCAAAGACTTGATCTAAGGTAATTAGTATCAAAAATCAAGACTCAAAAGTTAAAACTGAAAGGATCAATGGAAAATGAACCAATGTTATCAGAATTGGACCAGTCATCAAACTAGTTGACCCCAAAACTGATAATCAGAGAAAAACCAAACCAAAAGACCATGAACCAAAAATTACATAAATATTCATTTTTTTCAAAAAAAAATGTAAATATTCATGTACATCAATATGAATCTAAACTGTTATACACAAATATTCAAAATTTCTCATATATATAACAAGTAAAGGTGCATATAACCAAAATAACATTGACTGCAATGCATCTTTGAACTAGAAATGCATCAATATAGAGGTTGTAGATGGCCTCTATAGTCCAAAAGAAACCATGCTACAACAAACACCTGCATATCATCATGCTATAATAAATTGAATCTATGAAACAACTCCATAGACCTAGAGCCAAGTCAGCTTGTTAAGCACTGGTTAGAAAAAGCTTTGTAAAAGCACTAAAGAAAACCTATGACTATTGTGAAAAACCTAATACCACTGTTAAGACACATTACAAAGCCTGGTGTTAGAATATTCATCTGTTATAGTTGAAAAGTACATATCATACAATTCAGAATCTACCATGCCCTCTTAAATTGAATCCAACTTTTTATGTGCACTCTAGTAGAAGCTAGATCCTTCTTCTTGTGAAATGTTGATGCACCAACTCCTATAGCTTCTGTTGAAGCGAAATTTATGGTTGGATCTTGAATATTATTCTTATACTTGTTTGGAATGGTATAAGTGGAGTAGGAGAGGTCACGAGGGTATTTCTTTGGCCTTCATTTAAAGCAATAGACTCTGAAATTGCCACTTTACTCTTCAATTTGGGCTTCAAAGAATGAATGTTTATATAGAGCCTGCAAAATAAACCCATATAAATATATTTTGTTTATAACATAAGCAAAATGTATCTCTTGTAACATAATCACATCGTACCCATAAATAAGATATATTGATAAGTGGTTGAACACATACAAGAAGAATGTGTTACAGTCGAAGGGTTAGATTCCAATCCTTTTGGACAACAGAATACTGTAAAATACCTTTGCTAGCCATGGGTCTATTGGGCTTCACCACCCTATTTTTTATTCCAATTTTGGTTTTCTGAAAATACAAACACAAAGCATTCAGTAACTATTGAACAATCAAACCCCTCCAAAACTAATAAGGAAGCCATAACTGAGTGTGATCCTGACCTTAAACATAAATTCAAGAATTCTAAAATCTTACCAGCCATCTTGGAGATTATGGGATAATGGAGAGACCAATAAGCAACGGAAAACTGGGAACTAGCTCTACATCACCTCCCATTGACAACCTGCCTCACTCAACAACGCATATTTTTTTCTTCTAGTTATGTTCCCGAGAGAGATCATAGGTATATTCTATATGAAAGTTTGTGAAATTTGGCCACCAAGTGGCCTTATTTTCCTTTTTGGAGGTGACATGTCATGCTATAAGAACTTTGTATGTATTTTCCTTTTCCAAACCATGAAATAGAAACGTATTCTTTCTTTGGAAAAATAAAATCAATTAAAATTTGCATACCATTCACCCTATCAAATTCTTGTCAATCCAAAAGTTGAAAAAATAAGATACCATTCACCTAAAAATAGCCCTTGGATCATACGCACACATTGCAAGGCCCATCAAACACATGTATATCAATGTAGGCAAAAATAAGAAAGCAAAGTCCCATCACCCAAACAATCTACTAGAAGCACATATCTCAATAAAGTTGCAAATAATTTAAAAACAAACTACCATCACAAGTCCAAAAGCCTTTATAGATAGTAATTAATGTTAATGTCATTTAGTGAAAGCACTGAAAGGAAATGCCCAAAATATGATTGAGGACTCAATTGACAATAATAACCAAATGCAATTTAACAGTTGTAGACCCCATGTGGATGGCCAAAACATAAATACTTCCAAAAAGACTCTGATGGCACATTTGAACTACAGACTCTGATTTATATGTCCAATTTAAAAAATAGGAAAGCCAACTACCACATAAACATTCAAAATAAAATGCACTTCATGTGCTAGACGTTGCTATGGTGTAAATTTTCTAACTTGAGTGAGCAAAAACCATCATGATTGAAGCTCATGCCATCAGATCCTTGATATCCTTTCTAGCAAGTGAACCATTAATCTAAAAATTCAAGGAAAATGTTAACATTAGTGAGAAGAACCACATACTTATTCAAAAAACATATTCATGAAAAAGGAACCACCTCTTCTTGTTTTTCATGATTAAATGGACCCACTTCAGAGGGACCAAATTAACATTTGAATGAAACACAACTACAAAAGGATGAATGACTAGTGAAAGAAACTTACACCAAAAAGCAGGTAGAAAAAGAAGGTTGAGTTATCCTGACCACGTCTCGAACATTCACCATTTGAACTATTCACTAGACCTAAAACCAAAAAGTACAAAATTAACATCAGATTCATATGAACAAATCAACAAAAATACAACCAATAATTATTTATAAATGATCCAACATATGGAAATACATAAGGAAAGAGAAAGTAGAATGTTTTGAAAATCTACCTTGTTCAAATCTTTCACAAAATCTAAAAAAAATTTGTAATCACATTCTTATAATTTGTATGTATCATTCCTAGCATTGTATGATAAGGTTGTGATTGCTATAATAGATTCAAGTTGTACAAATGCATGATCTTTCAAATCATACTTATACATGCATCGCCCCTTTATTCTACTATACCAACATAACTGAAGCTCGATGCCTTCTAATCTATCCAAAAGGTCAATGTCATTATAGTAATCAAGCACCCTATTACCATCTTTCTTCCTTATTCTTTGAACCCTTCCATTGTACCACGTTCCAGAAGAAACACCTTGTTTTTTACTTTGAGGAACACCTTTTCTTGTAGTACGTTCAGTGGGGGGAATTGAGTTTCTTTCAAACAAAAACCCACAATCTGATCCAATTCCAAAGCCAATTGAAACACCCTTTTGTGGAGCCTTCCTGTCTCACCTAAAGTAGACCCCATTTCTCACTTTTTTCAACCTACCTTTTGATGATATCGGATTTCCATTCAACTGACTATCCAAACATGTTGTAAACATATCCTTACCATCAAGATCCACAACTAGCTTTATCATTTTGCTTCCATTTTCATCAATGGAATCTAAAATTTCATCCAACTTGTGTCACCACTCACTTTCCATAATTTGCAATTCACTTTCATTTTGTACCAATGATGATGAAGATTGGAATATACAGTTGGAACAACTCGGTGGAGAAGCATCAACTACTTCATCCACAATTTGGACTGTTGGATAATTTTGTTCCTCTATCCATGGTTTAACCCACCAAGAAGATTGAGTGTAATTTTATGGTTGCATTCCAAGAGTTGATAAAATGTCTTGTGCATCCTTCAATCCAATCTTAAGGGCTTCTACAATTTTAGCGTTTGTGGATATTGAATCATATTGTGACAATATATCAATGTTTTGTATTGATTCTTGGTGCAATCTATTCCAAATGCTTTCTTGCTTCTTATGAGATTTATTAAAATGAATCCCTTGGGGATTTGATTCTTCTTCAACAACTCTATTAAGGGTTCCAACATAATGAAGCAAGTCAGTGAAATCATAGGCCCTCTCCACTCCAACCGTCCCACCAACTTTACTAAAGAAGTTCTCACATACATCTGACCCAGTCAAGTGCAAAACACATGGAAAGTTAGAATAATGATCTCGAAACAATCTCATCAACAAAACTGCGAAATGGCAAGAAATTTTCACATCTTGATATGCTTCTCTGCTGATGAAATTTATGTTGACATTAGTATGAGATTGTTCCTGTACCCAACGTAACCATAATTTGAATAAATGATGAACTCGTGAAGCATTTCGCACCCTTTCCCAATGGCTCAAACTATGAGGCATAAAGACGTCAATGTAGTCAGTAATAATCATTAGATAAGTCTCTGTAGCTAGTGTCCTCTCTAACTTTCCACTTGGTGTACTTCTCAACTCTTTAAAACACCTCTGAACATGCCTTGAAGCAATGTGTTGTGCGGATCCCCAATTTTGTCGATCCATCCTCTCTATATCTTCACCCTTAAGCTTGTTATCATCCACTTTAAAAGTGTGATAAACCATTCTGAAATGACCAAAACTTATGTAATCATTTCCTAAAACCAATTCTCGTCGACCGCTAAATAAAGGATTCACTAGATTTTTGTTGTTGTGGATGTAATCTTGGTCATGCAATCTTGTTACATTGCAACCATTGTACAACCCGGTTAGCCTCCACCCTTCCCAAGGAATTTGATATCGAAGACTTGATGTTGAAGAATAATCCTTCAACATAAGTTCTCTTCTTCTACTATCCCCATCCAAGGAATGACCAACAATAGGTCCTAAATTATTTTCCACGTGTTTCTTCCACATATATTCTACCTTTTCCCATTGTTGATAAACAAAATTTGCATTGAACCTATTGCATGTTGGATGAACAACCACAAGCAAACGAGGAAGCCTTTCATGTAAAGGGTTTGCAATAATAACACGTGCGTAATGGCCAATAACATTGTTCTTAAAAGAATCTGTTATAATATCATAGCCTACAGCTCTATCACCAACTCTCACCAAGAAATGTGATTGGTATTGATGTTCTTCTTTCGTGCCACAAAATCCCACCAGTGTATCACTTTTTGCTACCCACCTAACATATTTTTCACAATTATTTCATCTTCAGCGAGAAACATAGGAATTGGGCCATCTATAACATGCTTGGCTTTATAAGAAGCATAAAAATTTTCGACCGCCTCAAAAATATGCTTGTGCTCCCCTGGGATATCTGCTAATGACTTTCTAACTTGCCTTAAAGTTGTAGATATTGAAGGAACATCTAGATTCAAGCTAATAAAGCTATGTAATATAGGGCCTCCCCATAACTTGATCATCTCATAAAGGGATTTTGTGTATGTACTATACCTTCTCCCTGCTTTTGCATGCATCAAGTTATGAAAAATATCCTTGACAAATTCCCAAACTACATCTTTACCTTGTAATTTTCCTTGCTTATGTGCCTCACACACATCCTTGCAAAATCTAATGACATCCTTCCTTTCTGTTGATTCAAACAACTTTTCCTTTAGGGATCTCATTCTAATAGAGAGTGTAGCAACCTTTGTCCTCTCCCACCAAAGAGATTGCATTGTTGATCTATGGTTAGAATTTGTAACCCTTGCAGCGTTCTTCAATTCATTGTGAGTCAAATAGTCGAGTCTTCTACCTTTTCCTGTATCTCATTCACTTGTTTTATTGGTGCACATTGATTCACGATATAATCGCATCCTGAAGTCATCACATTCTAGAACCAACTTACAAAATTTGCATGTTAATGAATCAAATGGGATCCCTGTTTCAGAAGCGCTTTGGCAATGAATATGCATATATGTACCATCAATACGACATTCAATACCCTCATAACATAACATGATCTTGATATGCTTCTCTATGGCCCATAATTTTCCACCCCTTTGATCATCCATTAGGACCTTTGTTTCCAATCTCTCCCCATTTCTATCAATATAAGGATACCAATACCCCCAACATTGTAGTAACAAGGGAGATAATCGAGCTATAATAAGATGACAACAAACAAATAAATTTGAAGTAAGATAAATAAAATAATATACAAATTCACGTTCAAGTTTAGTCTAAGTTGTTAATTAACATACCTGAAGTAGAAGGATCTACACTTGTAGAACCCTCATTTGTAGTAGTAGCAGTGTGCTTCTTTGCTTTCATGTGATCATTTAGAGAACTGACAATATTACCACTTGTCGGCACTAAACAAAACCATTTATTGCATCGTGTACATTCCACTCTCACTTTTTTCATGTCCTTATAATCTACAACTGTTGCTTCCACCACCTTGAATAAATTAGGCTCTTGTGTCTTATTGAAATCCTCTAGAAGTTTGATTGCTTGATCAAAATGAAATTGATCTCCAACCATCACTGTCTATTGTACTTCGTTACATGAAGGAATTTCACTACCACTTGGCATTGATAGGTGTTGTTGATGGGCCCCTATTTTCATATGATGGTTTTTGAAGTTGCATGTTGTTCGTGCTGCCAAGGATAAATC
Source organism: Pinus taeda (assembly GCA_000404065.3). Taxonomy (NCBI): domain Eukaryota; kingdom Viridiplantae; phylum Streptophyta; class Pinopsida; order Pinales; family Pinaceae; genus Pinus; species Pinus taeda. The sequence continues at coordinate 37,518 of APFE030512152.1, forward strand.
ACTTGTTCCATAATCAATGCCACAAATTTCACAATGGATCTTTATTTTAGATTCTCCCTTTTCTGAATATACTTTAAGAGCAATTTTATCATTGACAAACTCTTCCATTAAACTTTTAACTTTTTTCCCAAGATTCCAATACACTAGGATCAGCAAATATGGCTTGTTCCACTGACAAAGACATATTTTCAACTCTTGGTTGTTTATGCATAGGTCCCTCCACATTCACTTCAATGTTTTCAAAGATTGGTATTGTTTTCACTACATTTGAACATTGTTATTCCACATCAAATGTGCATAGTTTCCTCTTGACGCCTACAAATGTTGTACAAAATTTCCATTTTTTCTCTTGCTTTGGATTTAAACATGTTCCATCCTGGATAAAATCAAAAGGGTATCCAACGATTTCATCATCCACAATTTCATCATGAATTTTAGCGAATGTACAACCTTCTCGACACTTGACCATGCCAATGATAGAATTTTCTTCACCGGTAGCAATTTTATAAAACAACTCCATCTATTTTTGCACATAAATAAATGAAAAAGTAAGTAAAATTCCACAAGCATATTGGTTATTATAAAAAAAAGAGCAAGGAAGCAAAGTATGAAATTTCAATTCAAAGCTCCAAAAAACATGAAGAAATATTACTATTTGGATGAAACACTTTGATTCAAAATGTACTATCGGTGGATTCCTCAAATGGAACTGAAACCAGAAATAAAACATGTTACTAAAACAAATTTGAGAGTTGATTTATTGTTGCACCAGATGTTGGAAAAACATTGTACAACTATTTTTAATTCATAATCTTAACATGATTTGTAACCAGAATTTCAAATGCTTTTCTAAAAATGCCCATTATTAAGTTAGATAGGCCAAACATTTGTGCATCTTGAAATTGTTTCAACCATGTAAATCCTTGTTAAAATTGACAACTAGGGCCAAATTCCACTTTGGACAGCTCTTATGGGGAAAATTATTGTAGCATTATTGCAGCTCCTATGGAAACCAAGTCTTATCTAGCCATGATGTTCAAAGAACTATTTGGAGGAAGTTTAACTCCTATGGTGTACTGAACATTTTCGACATATTTCAGAATTTGTATCAAGAAAAAAGAATTTTTGAAAATTTGATGATATACTTCGGATTTCTAAAATATTTCAAAATCCAAATTTGAAAAAGAGAATTTTTGAAAATTTGATGGTGTAATTGAAATTTCTCAAATATTTCAGAATCTACACTTGCTAAGATAAATGCCTTCTCCAAAATTTAAAACTATATTTGGAGCGACTGACACTTCTTTGAAACAAGAAAAACCCTGTGGTTGATGCCAGGTAACTAAAGGGAGCAAGAATTTTCTTTGCATCTTCTTGATAAAATTTCATGAAGGGAAGGGATAGAGGGGTGCTCTGCCATTTTCCTAAGTGGGTGGAGTATGCCCAACAATCCCGATTGTTGTCCACATCACCTGTGATCAACCATGGAATTTTTTTCCATTCCCCGTGGAGGGTGCCCAGTTTCCAGATATATTCTACTGGTACACATGTCAACATCTCTTCAATCAAAGAGTCTGGAAACTCAAAAACTTGTGAGAGAGCCTCCACCATTTTCAAAGTTCAAAAGTGAAGGTGTATGAGATAAATGTGCCTAAAATTTTATATTAAAGACATTCAATTGTTGCTCTGTTCTTAGACTCTACAAAATGTTTAATTTTTACAGATTCCTTGAGATTATGTTGGATAAGAAAAGTGTCAGACAGGCATAAATGGAAGGATAAGTCTTAACCAGATACAGAGATTCAAATATAATATAATATTATGTGACTTTTAGTTTTTGAGTTTTATTTTTTTAAGAGGCCTTTGGGATTCACAAATATTATTCGAGTTCATTTATCACTTTTCACATTCCTTGCAGATGAATGATGTAAATTTTCCATAATGTTTAAATATTAGGTTTCAAATCTTTTTTCTTTTAAGGTGTGTGAGAGTGAAAAAACAGAGCTAAAACATGTAAGTAGATAGTATCCAATGGTTAAATATACTCTATGAATAAGTATAAGTATATGAAATATTAGAGTATTTAAAGCCAATGTCACAATAATATTTTAAACATAATTCAAGTCTAAATCTTGAACTAAATATGATAATTTTGCTACGAATTTCACCCTACAACTAGAAACAGAGCACAAGGAATTAGAGGTTAACTCTGACCTATTGAAGGAATCAGAGTGGCACAGCGAAAGTGAGGATTAAAGACCTATAATTGATCATACTGCCTATAAATATAAAGTATCAGAGAAATATTTAAAGAGCCATGAGAGATGATTTATTAAAATTCTAGCAAATTATTTCTAGCAGTCATTACAAGTACCATAATTCTAGCAAGGATAGAGACTTATCTTAGAAGTAAAGGCTTGGAGAGAGCTCATTTGACATCATATACTTCGGGTTTGAAATCAATGAATAATGAATGGGTGCTAAACCAATCACCATACGTACGTTAAAAGTGCTCAGCGAGGCAAAATTGTTTACATTGATACAATTATCTAAAAATAAAATAGATCACCCCAAAATTGCATTGTTGAAACACTCTCATTAGATATTTTTATCACATAAACCCTCATTGTTTGTCATAAAGTCCTAAAGATCAAGAAAATCTTTCATGTAACTAAGAGGGAGACCACTATCACCTAACCCTCTCTCTTTTACACTTTAAGTTGCCTCTCCCCTGCTCAAGGGAGGCTTCCCTGGGATAAAATTGTTGAGATTTTAGGCAATGAGAGGAAAAGTGATATGAAGAGTAAATTCCAACCAAAGAGTTTTCAAAGAATTAAGAAAATAAAATAGGTGGAAGAATAAAAGCTAATGTCTTTCTATTGGGCAGTGAATTTTGCTACAATACCTTCCCTAGACAGTGCTAATGACAATGGCTCATGCAAAGAGATCCCATAGAGCTCCCAACACAATCACCAATAGGAGATTGATTAGATGCAATATCTTCCCTTGAGATAGAGGAAGATGACGGTGAATCATAAAGAGAGCCCAGTATATTCCTTTGCAGAAAAATAGACCTAATTAGGGGCAAAATCCTAGACCCAGACAATGGTAGAGCAGGATGATGCAATTGTTGCTGAAAATGATGATTGTGACTAGAACTGAAGCTCAAACAAACTTCTAACGGAAAATAAAAAGAAACGCATTGTGATGTTCCTCTAGCCCAGGGTTCATAATGTTGGTGTTCAACAAAATGGCTACTACTCTCTCTCTCTTTGGGTGAGCATATTACTCTTGGATGTTGAGTGTTGTTGTTTCAACTATTGGGACAATGTTATCTCCTTGGATCTATGTTGTGTAAATTCTCTGGCAATTGTGATTTTCTCTTTCTTATATTTACATTCTCCCTTTTCTGGTGTCTGTGAGCAAAACCCAAGTTGGCGTGCCACTACCATTCCACAAAAATCAATAAAATTAGCATATATAAATCATACATACTAAACTATTTAGTAGCAAGGCAGAGAAACAAATGGAATACATAGAACCATACATGTCAAAGCAAAGATGTCCATTGTCACCCAGTTCCCATACTCTTTCAACTTTATATTAACGATTTAGAAGATCTCATTTCAAAGTGATACAAGTGGTTTCCTTCTCTATGGGATTTCCAACTGGGATGTAAGATCGCCTCACTTATCTAGGTGCAATTATGGTTGAAGTTTCCATCCACAATTTATTAAAGGAATATCGTATACATCACTAAAGGTAGTTGTAGGTTACACTATAAATATTTCACCTTTGTAACGAAATTTTCATGGAAGTATGAGAGATTATAGAATAGGAGTTTCACGTGATGATTTTATACACATCTTATGTTTTTGGGCATATTTTATTTCCGTATATCATAGAATAATAGGTTGTCATACAAAACACTTGTCCTCTTAGCTATAGCAAGGAGATTCCATAGTTTGAGGGGAACTCTTTTTCTACTGCCCCACATGTCCTAGAATTTAGGAAGCGTATATGAGAATTGATGGAAAGACATGAAGATTCCATGATAAGGTTATTTATGCTTTCTTTAGGACAAGGGCATGGTGGCTAGCTGAAGCATTCTTGTAGCCCAAATAGCATATACTCTCTCAAATCTCTAGTTGAAATCTTCCTCAAGCATTGCCACCCAAGGTTCAGAAATTTGATGGTACATATCAAGAGTTGTTGACAACCCTATAAGAGGAAGGCCTCCTTGGTCTTTTTGAAGGAAATGATAACATTGTTGGGGATGAAAGTGGAGCATCTATGGAAGAGGGATTATACTCAAAATTTGAATATGAAAACACTAGATATTTGTAACACAAACAACCTTGCGGTAGCAATGACAGGAAGGAGAGCCATTTTAGCATCTAAAGTGATTGCTTAACACATATATGAGTACCAACATGAAAAATGTGATGGAATTATTACACCACCTTCCAATGATACATGTGTCACTCTTTCTAGTGAGGATTGGCATCAAGTTGGTGATGTTTTTTTTGGCTGCCCCATAGGAAATAGTGTTGCAGATACAGAAGAAGAAAGTAGTAGCAGTTTTGAGATGAATTTGGCATGGGATTTATGCTCACAAATAAAAACAAGAACACTCCATTCTCTTATGGCTTATGTACATGATAATCATAATAATGAAAACATAAGCTTGGACACTCATAATGATCCTCTCAACAGTATGGATCAATCATCAAACCATATATTTTGGGTTGGGTAGAGGCAAGTCCTATACACTACTTGCATGGACCATCGATGTCTGGTGATCACGAAGAAGCGGGGAAGTTTGATTCTGAGCCACTTCTGAGCCCTTCACAAGCATCCGTCATGAGGGTTTTGAGATTGTGTCATGTTATAAAAGTGTTGGAATAACCTCCCTAGACTTTTCATAAGAATTGAGGATAGAATATGCCTCCGAGGATGAGAGACTTTGCTCCAAATATGACAACAATAAGGATTTTGCACCAAACATTGGCATTTCTGATAATGAGTATCAACATTACACAAGTTATGAAATCCTCAATGATGAATTTGTTTCTCTAGAGGAACACAAGTATTTCTATTTTGTACACCAATTTCCCCAAGTCTTGAACAATGAAAAGCAGAAATCAATAGAGTCCTCTTATCTCTACAATCAAGAATGCAAACCTTCTTTATTAGAGAAAAGGTGCAAGGACCATATTTGTGAAGATTCAAAGGAATTATCTAGCAGCATAATAGAAGCCACTCCTCTTCACATTGGAGAAAAAAACAAAAAGGTGCCCCCTAGGTTTGAATCTTCCAAATCACTGAATTTATGAACATCTACACAAACTTTGGTATGTGTTGTGGCCACAACCACCACCCTATAAATTATTTTTCTTTTCAAAACCTATTTCTATTTGAGATAAATAAAAATCTACTTTCATTTCCAATTTGAATCATTCGAATCCATCATCAAACAAAAAATCTATGCTTAAAATATCCATTGTTGTTCTAAGTGGGGAAATCGAAAATGACTCGGTTATGCAGGTTGTTCTAAGTAAAATTGACATATCATATCATGGAATTTTCAGAACCTATTTCTATTGGTAATATAAATTTTAATTAGCTCTCATTTGGCTTTTGAATCACTCGAATCAAACCAAAAACAAAGGAGTTGTGATTAAAACACTACTGGTTAGTATGGTCGACCACTGCTCTCCTGCAAGTGACAAATAAATTTTACTTTGTTATTTTTTTCGTGGATTTGTTTTACAGAGTAACTATTGTTGTTCCCTAAAGGGAACAACATTTTTTTGAGTGTTTTTGTTGTTCTCTCCAGGGAACAACTGTTGTTCCCTAAAGGGAACAACACCTTTTTGGAGTGTTTTTGTTGTTCCCTCCAGGGAACAGTTGTTGTTCCCTCAAGGGAACAAAAATTTTTTGAGTCTTTTTTTTTTTGCTGCTCCATCTAGGGAGAAACATTTTTAGAGTTTGTTGTGGCCACAACCACCACCCTATTAAAACCTTCTTTGGGGGCAAATTTTAATGGGTCACTTGAGAAGTTTGATCTTTCGTCTCTCCGAATGATAACCATAGTTGTCAGATGGAATTATGTCCTCAAAGCTAAATGGTTCAATGGTTTATTAATTATGGTTGCAATCCATTTTTAAACATCAGTCCCCAAAAAATCATCGCGCCCTCTTGAGATTTAGATCTGGAAGGACTCATATAACCCCCAGTTGTAGAGTCTGTCTCTTTATAAAAGTTTTTATGAAGGTAAGGTTTGTTTTAGGCATTTCTTTCATGTCTCTCATAATCACAGCTAATGCTGATCATTCATATAGGCAAGGACCAAGGTAAGAAAAATAAGGTTGGTGAGATGATGCATAAGCATCATGAAGAGTTACAATGAAAGATGCAAAGGGATCGTGAGGTGGTAATAAAATTCGAGAAAGTAATGTAATCTTTGAATGATCATCATAGGAATAGCATGCCTAGTCCACATGATACCTCTACCAGCTGGATTTTTGTTGCCATGTGTCATGGCTTTGGTATAAAATGGGGTAGGATGTCCTAAAATTTTGAGAAGACAGGAAGCAGAACAAATGTTGGTATAAGATTTATTATGTCGCTCTGGGGACTTTAGATGACACCTCTACACCATCGATGTCGATATTGAAAAAACATACTCCGCAAGAAAGGGATATGGAACCGCCATAGTGCATAATGGAGGCACACTCTATGTTAAGTGGAGGTACTCCTGACAACGCAGATCCATCAAGTTGTTGTCACCTCCAGATACACCTTAAATCATGCCAGATGTTCGATGATGAGTGTGGTTTCTACATTTGCCTTCAGGAAATAATAGGGAATAACGTTTAGTCGATACAGGTGCAAAGAGATGGCTTGCAGTCATTCTTCTTTCCGTTGGCATCCATTCATTTCCTCCAGGAAGTAAAACGCTCTAGCAAATGTGGCCTCGCCATGTTAGCGGTTTCACTGACCGTTCTATGTTTGTATATTTTAATTTGTATAACGAAAAGAATAGGAAGGTGAAAATTCATGGAAGACTGAGGGTCAGTTGTCTTATTGCATAAGTATTACCTCTGGATATGGGTAAGGGACTTTTTTTTGGCAGAAGAGGGGTCGTTTTTATTATGCTAATAAAGAAGATTGTTTCGGTCAAGAAGAAGCCTTTCACAGTTTCAATTTTTATATTAGGAATGAGTATTGTCGCTGGCATGAGGATATATGTTTTGTTTTGTGCATAGTAATGATAGAAAGTTCATGACTAGTCTTGGTTATCTGAATAATTCGTTATCATGGTTAATTCATGAGCAGACTCCTATTCGAAACCATATTAAACATCAGTTGCAAGTTTGATTTGTAGGAAAAGGAATGTGTATTCCTTTACGAATGGTTAGACTGTAATTAAGCTTAAATACAGCCTTGTTCGTCGATGAACCTAGTAATTGATTTATTGGGACCTGGAATCCATATATGATGTTTAATCTCTTTTAATTAGGTTCCTACATGATATGTTAGAGTAGTTAAGATTAACACAAGTAAGTAGTGTCAGTATAGGTAGAGCATGGCGCATATAGGTTAGTTGTTTCTTTTGTTGATTTAATTGAAGTCTTCTTCTGGGAAGAAATCTTTCAACACCCATAATTGTTTACAGGATCCTTTAAAACCTGTTGGAACTAGCCACCCAAAATGAAAGCGATCTAATTGGGGTTTGCGATCGGGTTGGTTCCCATTTGTTGGCATAGCGAAAATTCGTAGTGTCAACAGTATGTACATTACTGATCAATGAAATTATTAAGAATAGATTGATCTAGTTTTGCAAGGCACTTAAGGCCCTCCTATTGGCAATTGTATCAATCCTATAAAGGAGTAAAACCCGTTGTCTATAGTTCAAAATTTGTGTATGGTTCTGTGCATAAGCCCTAGAAGGATAATCTCCAAAAAATCTAGTCCTATGTATTAGTTGAAGGTCTATGTTGGGCACCAGTCCTATTTTGAGACCACTGTCAAAGGTTACCAAATTTTTGAAGTTCAAGCTACATGAAGAAAGTTCTGAGAATGTGTTGCAAAGTCAAAATCCAAATTGAAGAAGCTAAAATTCTGAAGTCTCAAGTTATCAATTTTTCTTAAAAGAAGTCAAAATTGTCAGCATGTTTGTGAAGGAGCCAAGAGAATTATTTAAGGATGCACCTGTATATTATAGAGATTCGCTGACTCCTTTGAATCAACTGCTAATACTGGCTGTTGCACTCCACAAGCCGGCTCCTCTGAATCAACTGCTAATACCGCCTATTGCACTCCACAAGCCAACTCCTCTGAATCAACTGCTAATACTGCTTGCTTCATTCCACAAGCCAACTCCTCACCTCTTCTTCCGCTTGTGTTGGGTGTTCATAGAACCCGTCATATTTTAAACCCTTGATCCTGAAGGTTACCATAGTTGGATAGAACACATTAATTTTAGGTTATGGACTCCCTCTGGAATGAGAACGAGAGAGTAGCTAGGTGGGTGAAAATAATGTAGCTTGGCTGTATAAGAAAGAAATCATGCTCAGAGATTCGAATGAAAGAAGTAGTTCTCACTCAAGCTGGAAAGGCAGAAAGGCAGTCAGACAAAACTAAACTCGATGAGTCTCACTACCCACCCAGTATGGCAACACATCTCCTTCTGTATCTCTTTCTGTAACTGAGTATCCATTTCATTGATCATCCCCACCTCATCTTGATTTTCTAGATTGATCGACAGTGACAAAAGCCTGCCTTGCCTTCCTTTATTAATAGTATCCTTCCATCCAAGCGCTCCTGCTTTCTTACCGAGTATCTATTGGTAGGTCTCGCTCATGTGCTCACTGCAGTTGGAGAAGCCCACTACTATGACGCAATTGATGTGTTCGTTATAGAGAAGTAGGGTAGTTGGACACGGGTTTGAACAAGCAAGAGGCAGGGCGAGGAATTGAGGAGTGGTCCTGTCTGGTTCAAACTCACAAATGTAGCTCCTCTTAGGGTTCAAAAGTAGAAAGGCTTAGGATTGTAGAGTGGTTGCAGAGAGGCTCGACTCCACCTCGACTCCAAAATGAATCATTTCCAACTATTTCCCTCTGCACGAGTGCATGTAGCCTGATATTTTTCCTAGGGTTGTAGAGTGGTTGCAGAGTGGTTCGACTCCACCTCAATTCCAAAATGAATCATTTCCAACTCTTTCCCTCTGCCCCTGTGTGTAGCCGAGTGTGAGCCGAGTGCATGTAGCCTGATATTTTTCCTAGGGTTGTAGAGTGGTTGTAGAGTGTTTCGACTCCACCTCGACTCCAAAATGAATCATTTCCAACTCTTTCTCTCCACCCCTATGATGTAGCCTGATATTTTTCCCTCCGCTTATGTGTGTAGCCCGATATTTTTCCCTCCACTTGGCCAACAAATTGTATAAAAAATACCTTAGGATATATATATTATTGTATGGTATATTAAAACCCTTTAGGCCCTCATTATAACCCCAATATATTATTTTTGAATTTTCCATTTTTAATGCCCCAATTTGAACACACGTGATATAATATTGGTTTGTCAGTGATGCTCCCATGGTGCCCTCTAAATTTTTTATATATTCTCCTAATTGGTCTCCAATGCCTTTAGGGATAGAAGGGGCCCAATAATCAGTTGGCAGGGAATAGAGGCGAACCCAAATCAGGACTCTTGTGAAGTCCTCTTTCTCAGGAGTGAAGTTTTCTTTCCAGAATGGCATATATAGACCTGTAGAGTTGAATAAGTAGGGTCCTCCCTCAAATATCATGTCTATGTCTCTAAGAGATCGAAAATGATTGTAAAGAATCCCTTTGAACCTAGTTGGAGTCTGATTTCTCCCTTTGGTTTCCATTTGGCATGTATCCACTAGTTCAGAGCTTTCATTGTGGGCCAGATGCCCATGAATTTGTAAATTACTGCGTGTTTGTGCATATAGTCTATGTAAATAGCTACCCCACGGGTCTTGGATTTCCAACTCCAAGATTTTTTGGCTTTTGAGTTGCAGTTTCTTATTGATTTCATTATTTCCTTTTGCAACTGACCCTTTGTGGTGTTTTCTTCCATATCTAAAGAAATTGTAGAGGTAGTGCTTTTGGTAGATTGAACCTCAACATTTTTTCCTTTCTCTTGCAGTTTGGCCCTAGCTTCAGGGCTTGTTCTGGAGGAGTGAAAGGCAGTGCATGGAGCCATCCTGGTGAAGAATGACTCTTACTTTTTCGATTGATCTGTGACCATGTCGCCAAAAGAGGGTGCCTAAGGTCCATCATCTGACTTCTCCATGGGAGAAGGAGAGGTGAGGGAGATCCCTGGCAGCCAAACACCCTGGCTATCCAAGGGTAGCCATAGGGAGAGTGCCGAGAGGTATGCCTAGGGTTTCAGAAATGTGGAGCTTCATCGACTAACACAAATTCTAACCTTGATTTCAACTCAGGAAAACAATTTTTCCCAATAAATCTGGCTCTCAAAATTTTATGTGTAGTTTCTCTCCATATATAATGTCCTCCACAAACCCTTTCATGAACCTAATTTATCACCCCTTCTATCTCACTTTCAGCTAGGCATAGTAAAATTATACTCGAAGGATCCTTCCAGTATAGAGTCCCATTAATTATGCAATATTTAATAGCCTTGATCTTGAGGGATCTAGATTTATTTATATTAAAGTCAAGAGGATAATGAAAATTATACAGAAAATAAACGATGTCTTTATGCCAATCAGATAATAGATTTTTTTCATTAATTTGTAGGAAAGGATCCTATGAGTTCTTCTATGTGGATGAACTAGGAGAAGGTTCTTGTGGATTATTCTATCTTTATTCAAGAGAAGGTTCTTGTGGATTCTTCTTTAAGACTGGAGTACAAAGTTGCATCACTAAATTTATACCTAAAATTCTACAATTAGACTTTGCAATAAATTTTATGAATCATTGACCTTTTACTAATTTTGTTGGTTTGATCTCCAAAATAAAATTCTTGTCTTTGCTATCCATCTTCCTCTTTTTCCATCATTGTCTAGCTAAGTCAATATTATCTTAATTGCATTATTTGGCACATAAGTTGATATATTTGGCACATACATAACTTCTGAAAGATTATAATGCTTGAACTAGAGCATATTCTTACTTTTCTATAATCTCATATCTTAGTTCAACATCTTTCATGACCTTACTACAAAAGGCAATGGGAAGTTCAAAACTCTTGGGATTCTTTTGTAACAAAATTGTAGCCAATGTAGTATCTGAGGCAAATGAAAAGATACTAAATGGTTTTATGTAATTTGTACTTGCCAACACTGGAGCCTCCACAAAGGATTTCTTAATTTGAGAAAATGACAATGTGGATTGAGCATTCCCTTTCACATCTTGGTCTTTCTTGAGCATATTGGTTATATCTTTAATTGTTTCTACATACTTTGGTATGAATCTCCTCAATAAATTAATCCTGTCGAAAAAAGATTGTATCTCCTTCTTAGTCTGGGGTAAACTGAGCATTTGAATTGTTGATACTCTATTAGGATAAATATTCACTCCATCTTTTGATACAATATGTCCAAGAAACTTTCCCTCCTGCATTGCAAACATTGATTTCTTGGGATTGAGTGAAATCCCATATATTTTGCATTTCTGAAATATTTGTCTCAAATGTTTGAGATGTTGAGAATTTGATTTGGAAAACACAATTATATCATCAAGATAAATAACAATGGATTTGTTTATTTCACCCACAAATTCCAAATCCACGACCCTTTGAAAAGTTGCACTTGCATTCATTAGACAAAATGGAATTTTGGCATACATGAATGTTCCCCAAGGTGTAGTAAATCTTATTTTATTATGGTTTTCTTTATTTACTGCAATCTGATTATACCCTTAGAATCCATCAAGTATTGAAATTATTTCTGACCCTGTTACTTTCTGAAGAAGATAATCCATTTTGAGTAAACAATAATTGTCTTTCAAGGATGCCTTATTTAATTTCCATAAATCCACACATAATCTTATCTCTCCATTATTCTTTTTAACAAGAACCAAATTTTCAATCCAATCTGAATACCTTAAGGGAATAATTATATTGGCATCCAATATTTTTTTTACTTCTTTCTCAATTATAGGTAAAAGGATTGGATTAACATACCTTAACTTTTGTCTGAAAGGATTTATATCAGGCTTCAATGAGATCTTGTGTTGTATGATAGAAGTATCATATGTTTTGAGATCCTCATATTTCCATGAAAAAACATCTATATATTATTTGAACAAGCTCAAATATTTATCTTTAATTTATAGAGGTAACAATATTGAAGGTTTAATGTTTTTTATCTCATTCTATGCACCAATTTTGCATTCTTCAACATCATATTGTTGGGACTTTACTTCTATAGAAGTGGGAACATTATTATGATCAAATAAGTTTTCTAATGGAACCAAATCTTTTTGAATATAATTATTCGATAGTTGAATGATATTATGATCTACAATTTTATCTTTCAATTTCCCATCTTGATCAACAAAATCACTCTGCATGTCTTCATGAGATTCTTGATCTATATACAAGGATGAAAACTCTTCAATTAATTTTAAAAATTCTTGATTTGTTCATCATCCTCAAAAGCCTACAAATGTTTGAGATTATCTGGAATTGAAGGCATGCGTCTGACTTCAATCTAATATTGTAATTGAAAAGTATTGGGAAATTTAAAAATACTTGTTGAAACTGCTAAAGTGTCAGTAAATGCATTTTACTATCTTGGTATAGCAGAAATATTGAATGCTTGAAAATATATCTGGAATTGAAGGCATGCGTCTGACTTCAATCTAATATTGTAATTGAAAAGTATTGGGAAATTTAAAAATACTTGTTGAAACTGCTAAAGAGTCAGTAAATACATTTTATTATCTTGGTATAGCAGAAATATTGAATGCTTGAAAATAATTCTCCATACAGTCCCACACTTCATTTATGTAACACTTCAATATGGGATGCTTAGTTTGGCATGATTTTTTGACCTGTCTAACTACTAATTCTGAATCTCCATAAACAACTAATCTTTGAATTTTCATCTTCTTAACCATTTCAAGCCCAATAATTAATGTCTTATACTCTGCAACATTAGTAGTTAATTCAATTCCAATTTAAATGATTGACTATTAATCTCTTGTGTAGGTGAAATAAAGATAATTCTTGCTTTTGATCAATCTCTATATGATGTTCCATCAAAATACAATTTATATATATCATTTTCTGAAGATTTAATGATATTTACAAAATTATTAACTTTATTTTGCATATTATAATCATTATTTGCAACTAGAATAAAAACCCTAAATATTAATCAATAGCATAAATAGGGTGATTGACGGATTGCCTTGTATCACAAATTGTATTTACAAATCTGACTTCCATATACAACCTCAAGCTTTCTCACCCAAAAATTGGAATAGTAGCATATGATATATCCATCTGCAAATTACCTCCAAGTTTGGCACACCGAGCTTTTGATAACAACATGCCAAACTTAGAAAAAATATATGTTACTATAATATCCATTAATGCATTTTTCACAGGGATTTGGGTTAGAGAGACTACCAAATCTTTGATCAATCCCAAACATTATACCCTTTAAAATAAAAATTATAGAGGTCGAGATAACGGTGTGCCACTTGTAGTTGTAATTTTTCCATGATTGACTTTGGCATTAAGTTGTGAGAAGCTCTAGAATCAAGCATGCAGTTATAAAGCATAAACTTGTGTAAATTTAAAGTCACGTAGAAAGGAGGTATTTATTCATCAAGAACATCTATATTTGGACCAAATAGCACTGATGGTTTCTAATCTTGCAAGCTAATAACATCTCCTTGTGCATCTATACTTGAAGATTGAATCCACTTAGTCACTTGTTGTTGGTAACCTAAACTTCTTGTTAATTTTGACAAAGGAATTGGAATTTTTTCCTTTTCTAGTTCTTTCTCTAAAGTAAAAGAAGAAGAAGTTTTTTTTTCTTTAGACTGTTCTTGTTGTGAAGATGAAGAATTCGGACATTTATCTTGAGGAATATAAAAAATGACTTTCTTTGCTTGTTTAACTGGATTCTGTCTTGGCATCAAATCACACCTATTATCAAGATCAACAATTAAAAAATCAAAAAGTGCTTGATACTTAGATACCTCAAAAGAATTAACATTCTCGATCAAAGGTTGATTCTAACTTGATGGAATAATATTAACTTCAAAAGGTTGGACAAAAATGAAATTTACATCATTTTTTATTTGTGCAACTTCTTCTATATCATGATTGCCAATCATCAAAGGAGGTTGAATCTATTGATTTTCATTTCTCTTATTTCTTTGTAAAATTTGAAGTTTAAAATGTCTTCTATATCGTCCTAGTGGCCTATTAACATTCTCATGTGTTTTCCTCAGTTGATTCTTCATTCTAGAAATTATATTAGATATATTCTCAAAATCCTAGTAATTCCATCAATCTTTTGATATTCTTTGTTTCTCCTGAAGAACCAACTTCTTGATTTTATTTTTCTTCTCTGCCCTTTCATCATTAGCTCTTAACTTCCTTGAAACAACTTTGTTAGCATCTACCTCAATAGCATATGTTTGTATATCTACTAAAGTTGTTTACTTTCTTTCTCTAAGCATAAGTGGAAAATCATCATCAAAAGCTTTAGAAAATCTGACTTTGGCATCTATAGATGAAGGCTCAATATCTATTGGCATTTTATTATATACCCTATTAAATCTCTTAATAAAATATGATACTGATTCATCATGATTTCTTTTTATAGATTCAAATTCAGTTAAATAATAGAGATGATCTTTCTTGACTCACCACTTATTCATATAAATATTTGTTAAATCTATCAAACTACGAATGTAATCTACTTTGTTTGAACCAAATTCTCACATCTCCTTCCAAGGACTGTACAAATAATATCGTATAAAAATCTTCATGTTCAACATTTAAATTGTCTACAAAATCAAGTAAGGATGATAAATAATCTCCTACATTAATTCCAATTTATCCATTATATCTCGGGAGATATTTTAAATTTCCCTCAGGAAAATCATGTAGTTGAGCTTGAGATGGTAACCTTAGTGCTGCATACCTAGAATTTACAATTGGCCCAATTCCAGCCATGGTTTGTTGTAAAGTAGATGTAGTAGGTTGTTTAGGGGATAGATAAATTTTGGATATTGTTGCTTGGTAGTTGAAGGTTTCTTTTGAGACCGAGGTGGAATACTTAGCATTTATATTTTACAAAAATTGATCTATTGAACTTCGTAAAACAAAGGATTAGTATAAAATTTAAAATTTCCTCCAATTTGTAAAAGAGAATTGGGATCTTCAGGCTTATTTTTAGGCCAATCAATTTCAGAAATTGGAGACCTATTTTCAGATGAATCTGTATCTTCAGTTTCTGACTCAGGAACATGAAAATATTCAAGTTGCTCAACTAACAAACCAATTTGAAGGTCAAATCATTTTTCAATAATATCTAAGACTCTTAGGGATAAACCAATGGGGTTAGGTTGTTCTTCATATCTCTTTGGATGAGAATATGACTCTTGAGAATCATAAGATGTAGATTCAAGCCTAGATTTGATATTAGCTTGTCTAATCAACTTTTTAGGGTTTGATAAAGGAGAAGTTGGCTCAAGATTTGGATTAGATTTTGTATACTTCCGAGGAGCCATATTTTAAACTAGTGGAGTATGCCATGTGAATTATATAGCCAAAAAAACTCTTGTTCACCATCAATGAGGCAAGTTTAATTGTTGTCCTAGGGGAAAATAAATTCAATTTCTCATTCCCCAACAATGATGCCAATTTAACGTTGTCCTTTGTTGACAATTCCTAGCTATAGAACTATGTCAAAGCATCTATGTAGAGGATATGCTAGGATGGATGGTTCAAGGATAAAACCCTCGTTTAAGTAAATAAACCTTATTCTTTTAAAGAATAATCAAAGTGTTGATTTCCAATAGTAACAATATACAATCTTTTAAATGAGTTGATAAAAGAATAAAGGAGGCATTAAACAATTTATATGTATCCAATCTGAATACTAAATGGTCCAATGAGAATAGAAAGTGTGTAGAAAGATCTCCCATAAATTACATTAATACATACAAGAATTATATAGAAGGAAAAAATCTACAAATTGCAAAGTAACTAAAACAAACAAACAATGTTTTTTAATTAACCCAATATTGAACATAACTTTGTGAGGGGATATCAAAGAGGCTAATCCTCAACCAATCCTCTCCCAATTATCTATACAATCTTAAATGTATTGAAGAAAAAGATAATGGAACATTAGAAGCACTCGAATGTGAAACAATGATGCTATAAGCTGAAAACAAAACTCCTTGATTAACTTTGAAATATTAAGGTATTACAAAAATTTCCAAATTTTGGTCTAGGAACCAACCCTTTTCCAATCAAAATAAAAGATATATATAGATTTTGTAGTTGTACAAAATCCTATCTCTACAGATTACAATGAAAATAATTCTTATCCAAAATAACAACTCGGATAATCTCAATAAAAATTCAACCGATATAGAAAATATTTAGATTGATTATATACAATTATCCCTGATTTTTGGATTCTATTCCAAGATATCTGAGTCTTCTTTGATTCTTCCCCTCTGAATCTGGATTTTCCTTGATTATTTTCTAAAACATAGCTAACCTTTGAGATATTATCTTGAATTTGAGAATTGAGATATTAGATCATCAAGTTGTTCTCATTCTTCTCCTATTGGATAAGTTAAAGCAACCATCTTACTATAGGCTTCATCCACTTGAATATATTTCTGAAAGTTTTGTTTAGCTATGAACAAATATTTGGTCTTAGACAAGTTTTCAATAAGACTTTAACCAGTTAAAGCCCCTTTTAATCTAGCAAATTTTGACTTATCCAATGTAGCCATGTTAAGTAATCTTTGATATTCTTCTTTAGAGGCCAATTTTCCTTGTGAATTTCTAAAGGAGGGTAAGCCTCTTTGTTGTAGAGTAGAGAACTTTTTGTTAAACTTGTTAATTTGAATCTACATAGAATTACACTTTTCTTTCATTTGCATCATCAAATTTTTCTTAGTCAAAAACTTTTTTGTTTGTATAATCGAATGGGTCTTATCAACAATACCCCTTTCTTCTAATTCTTGTTTTGTCTTTCAAGTTAAAAACTTTATAATATTACCATCTTGATTGGATTTGTTTCCAAACTTATCCTTGATTTCATTTATTGTCTTTTCTACTCTTTCTAACAGTTCCTCTTTTTCAACTATAATCTCAATTGATGTCCAAACATTGGTCATTGAAGATATGATCTCCTCCCAAATTCTTTCTTTAGCTTGAATTAAACATTGAACACTATCAGCTTGACCTAAATGCCATTGAAGTTGTTTTTGCAACCTGGAATTATTTTGAAGTTAAACAACTAAAGAATTGTTTGACTTAAGTTTCTTCTACTCAACTTTCTCCAAAGCTTTCTTTATTTTGACAATTTATTGATTCTTTCAGCTTAAAGATGATAATGACTATGTTAATTCCTATGATGAATCATTTCTCTCTAAACTTACATGGGATGTAGAAGGCATTGTACCTCCTTCTTGCTCTCTTTCCTTTAGTAGTTGTTCCATCCATGTTTCCAAACTCTGCATCTTCAAATTCTGCTCAATCATTATTGATAACAACAATTCTTTTTCTTTTTCCATCTCTCCAATTTTTACGTTTGTTGATTTTCAATATTTCGCAACTTTAATATTTTGCGAAGAGCTTGAATGTTTACATTTATGTTCTTTATGATTTCCTAGTTAGCATTGATATCATGAGGATCTAATCCCAATTTGAAAAGTATGTCCTCCAATGACTTGATCTTGGTATCCTTAACAATAGGGGACATTCTCTAAATACTTAACTCAGAAATTGTGTTATTTAATGAATTTTGTAATTTAGAAAAATTAATTGTTGAACTTGTTAAGGTGGAATAGATCATCTCCCCTATCTATCTATGGATATCAATTTGGTCAATTGTATGTATTTTTTTTGTGTTTAAAGAAAATATAGAAGTCTTAAAATATTGCAACAAACTTATCCCCTTAGACTTTTGGTTCTAAGAAAGCTAATTGAAACTATCCCTTCTTAGGATCCAAGGATGAGAGCAATCTATTCTTTGTAAAAGATGTTTGTTTCTAGAATTGGATGTAGGTAATTGAATTCAAACTTGCATTCTTCTTTTTAATATTCATGAATTTAGAATAAATACTCTAATTACTAGAGGAAGAAGTGGAAGAAGACTATCCTGCTATTGGTTTCATTTGTTCTAGTTGAATATAGGCTCTCTTGACAAAATAATTGTAGAAGGTGTAGATACATATATTGACATAGTCTTTGAAATTACTTCTTATGTTTCCCTTACTTTTTTTCTTTTGTATACTCTCAATGTTGTTCCTTCTGAATCTAAAGTGGAATGTAGAGCATATTCAATAACCCTTTTGAGTTATTTTTTCCTTTATTGAGGTTGTTAAAACATTGATTTTTATTGGTTGCTCTATCTCTTGTCCTTCTAGTAACTCATCTAGTGTACCTTCTTCCCATATTTCTCTATTGGCATATTTTTCAATATCTAGTTTTGGTGAATGAACTTAAGAAGTAGAACCCTGTTGAATTATGATAGATGAAATCTTCCCATTGGATCATAAGATCAACTCATTCCTTTTGTAAATTTCAATTGTGCCAACATAAAATTAAACTTCTTTATCAGTTTCCCTATTGTTTACAAGAAAAGTGCCAACATGTGCCTTGAGTTTGAAAAGAACCTCTTTCTTTCTTGGAAGGAAATGCATTTGAACTATATCCAAACTCTGTCTAATGAATTCAAGTGAAAACATTTTGATTGGGAGAAAGACTTGTAAATGATATGGAGGGAGTTCACATCCATTCATCCTTATCTCAGTAAATATTTTATACAAATTCAAATCTCCTAATTTATTATATTCACAAAGTTGCAAAGTGCACTTAACCTATGGAATAATTCTTGGGACTTCCTTATTGTTGAAAAGACTGAAACATACTGATAGAAATTGGTCCACAAAATTTTCAAAAGAAAATTTTTCAAAATGTTTCCTAACCAAAGAAGTCTAGTGAAAAATTGACCATTGAATCCCCTGCATATCATGTTTCTGCAACTATATTTGAAGGAACTTGTTTGATTGATGATACAAGAACAAATAGACTAAAACTAATTGATATTTAAATGACCCCTCAATTCCAAATTGACATAAACAGAAGGCTTATTTCCTAGTGACAGAGTTGATAGAAAAAATAACACCACTTCATCCACAACTTCATCATTTTCATACCCCAATAAACAACATAACATTGATATTATTTGTCTGGAGATCTTTGGAAAAATATTTGAAGGATAAGGAGGATTATGTTGGGGAATGTTGAATCCCTCTAGCAAAAGTGATTCAAATATGGAAGTTATTTGTTTCCAATAATACTTCATTGGACAATGGATGTAGTGAACTAGGAACAACAACCTGTAAGGCATCTAAAATTGATTAGAAAGTGATATATAATAAAGGATCTTCATTCTTGGCAACAATGGCCCTCTTACTTGGTAAATATCGGTTTGAACACCATATGACAAAATCAGGGAAATGGTGGGTTTGTGGAATCAAAAATTGGGGAAGGAGGGATTCCCAAAAGTAAAAATCATCACTATGGTCTTGGAACTTTTGGAATTCCCAATTTTTTAGTTCATAAAGGTCAAATTCACTGTGGGTTTCCACAATCTTAGCATCTAGATCAATTAGGCATCTCAAAAACTTTTACTGATGCGGGAGGAGTTGGGGTTTTAAACTGAATTTTAGTTGTCTTTCCTTTATGTGAACTCATATTTGTAATATGAAATGAGGGTAAAGGTTTTAGGTTACCCGTGAAATCGCAGTGCTTGAAAGCAACTTGCAAATGATTACTTTGGATGGCTCACAATTGTTGTTGTTTTTTTTTTCTATAACTATTTGAAAAAAGGGAAAAGGTAATAACTTTAGATAATAAAAACACAAGTGAAATGGTGGTAATATTCAACGAAAATGGAAATTGGCGAAAATAGTAGTTGGCAGCAATGAGATTTGGTAGTGGATAAAATCGAGGTAACTAAAAAAAAGTGTGCGACAATAAGAATTTAGTGGAAACCAGAGGCATATTTGAAGGGGGTGGGGGTATTCTATTAACTACAATCCGCCACGTACCCAAACATGGTTTCGGGAAAATAATCATTCGTGGACCTTCACCCACCTCCGTTAAAGGTCGAGCAAGCAGGAGGGTCCACTTTTAAATTACTTCCCCTGATCTCTTTGGGTCACATCGTGCCATGCAAAGTTGAATACGCTTTATCATAGTTCTTTCTTTAATATAATAAACATAATTAAATATACGTAGTTCTTATAAAAAGTGCATACATATGTTTACAAAGTGCATAAAAAAAAATATTTTTTGAAAATTTCATGACAAGAAAATGTTACAACACCACATGTGATTCATTAAAATCTCTTTTTCTCAAAGTAGATTATTGCATTGCATCTGGAAGAACTTTAATAGCATTAATCCTTTGCTGAATAAAATTTCATTGTAGCGAGTATTTTTCAATGGTTATGTAATTTCTTCCTTTTTGTAGGCAACATGCTAGAGTTGTATCTAATCATCAAGTACAAAAGAAATAATTAAGTAAATTAATACAAACACATAAAAATTAAAAAGTAAAATTGAAATTTAATTTTATATCATAAAACTTACCTGAACCTGAGAAAAAACCCAAAACCAAATATCCTTCATTTGAACATCAATATATAAGATAATTAATCAATTCTTGTGGTTTTTGATAAATGTTAACTATCTCTCCTTTTGCATCTTTATCCTCATATGTTAGTTTTCTTACAACAACACTTGGTTATGACTCTTTCTATCTACTAGATTCAAAAGAATAGGCTTATAATGATCACCTTTTTTCCAAGATGCAACATGTATGAACTCATAATCACTTATAATTAGGTGATCTCCGTGTATTATAAGATTTGGCTTTCGCATGTAACATGAAATAGTAAAAAATAATTAACTTGTACATAAATAAATAAAAATTAGTATTAATCAAACATACAATTTTAATGTCTTATCATGTAAGTTACATCCTTGAGTTTTATTTTCCCTTGAAGCTTGATAATATGAATCCAAATTGTGTGTCTGAATGAAATTTCACAAATCTCGAAAGTGGTGATGTTGTGAATTCTTGAAATCATGTAACCACTTTATTAAACACTTGATAACTATAAGGCTCACTATCATATCCCATGTTTGGGAAATTGAAACCATGAGGTATATCTGTAATAACTAGGGAATATTCCCTTTTAGGTATGAGATTTGCAATGTCTTCATAATCACCTAATATTATTTGATATTTGACAGTGTCGAGCCCTTTCCAAATGTAGTGATTAAGACTAGGATTAAGTTCAACATTCTAAAGATGTTGCTTTATATACCTTTCCAACATAATTTTTTGAATAAAACTTTTGAAAGAATTCGGTATTCCATCTGTATCCTTCTTCGACACTTTTAATGAAATAAGCAAATATATGTATAAGTAATAAAATAAAAATGATTTACATATGAATAAAATGAATGTATTAAATCAACATAACTTTTTGAATGCAACATAAAAATCTTTTAGCGTTGTTGTAGAACTTGAATTTGGGTAGTTTCCCACAACATCATCTCAAGTCTCTTCATTCAACATATTAACCATCTCTTCTTGTATATTCATATAAACCTTATGACTGAATAAATAAAGTAAAAAATATTAATATAGTGATATGTATAACAAATACTACCAACAACAATATGTTATATTTTAAAATAAAATTATAATCAAAAAATAAATAAAAATAATTCAACAAATTTAGCTTTGAAATTCATGACACATTTCGTCCAATGATAATTCACCTAACTTCACATGAGATAATATTAATTTGACAAGTCTATCATCTTTCCATCCTTGCATTTCTCTCCAAGGTGTAATAGTCATATCAACTGGAAGATTCTTGATTTTATGACCTATCTTATTGCTATTACATATTAACTTAGGGTTTAGACTTTCTAGCCTTTTGATTTTTTATGCCGATATTGAACTCCCACATGTTGAAAATCTCATCAATCAAATCACATATCTCCCCAATGCTAAATGACAATTGGAAAATGTCATCCATACATTTGAATACATCACTTACTCTACCACCTTTTGCATTAATTGTTTTCTCAATTTGAAAACCTATTTCAATACAGCATTGCTTTCGAAAGCTTTTAGTAACATTTTCCTTATTCCCACCACATTTTCTGAAAATTCACTATGAATAAATCTGACACTTTGGATGAAATTTATAGACATCCTATACTTATTATTTATATTATGGTTCCATCCCAATAACTTTTCTTATGTATTCATTAAACTAGCATAAATGATACATTTCACTATTTCAAAAAGTGAGTTATTGAGATATTTCTGCATCAATTGTCTTCTAGCTTATGCAAAATGGTTTCCCCTAATTACATAATATCTGTAGTCAAAACTTCCTCATATATCAAATGCCTCTTTGTTGGGAACTTCAATTGGATTAGCAAGAACCACATAGTCAACTACATGTGCATATGGATTGTACCTAATCAATGTTTTCAAATTATGAACATGCAGGTGGTGTGGATTTCTAATTTGATATTTAGATTGTCTTTCATTTGTCTTATAAAAAATTCTGACATTTAGTTGAAATGTATGGTCGACATCTTCTAAGTTGTTCTTCATCAATTGATTTCAAATGACATTTTGTTTTGTGTTAATAATGTCATCCTCTAAATCATTTCCTGGTGTTATGATTTCCCTGTTGCCTTCAGAGATTTCACTATGATCTTCATTGACACCCATGTTTTTTTTTCTTCAAAATAACCAACTTTTGATTTCTTCCTCCTATCATTTAACATATTTTATTCTAAATAAACAATTTGCTCATCATCATCTTGAGTAGAAATATTTGCAGGAATTTTTTATTTTTTATTTTTATTTTTTTTTCTCTTATGGCTTTTCTCCTTTTCAACAAGAGTTCTAACCTCATTGTCACTAATAACAACATCTTCTTCAGCTTTGACATCGACATTTTCAAAATTAACATGTCTAGCTTTACTAGATTGATGCATTTTATCCATTCTTTCTTGATTCCCTATATCTACTCTTGTAGTTTCAGGATCTATTATTTTTATTTCTTTCTCCTTTATTCTTCTGTTGTATCTTTGTGGAAACTATTGATCACATTCATAATAGTTTTTTGTATATAATAAATTCTCTCCATCATAATTTACATACTCTTAGCAAAATACTATCAAACAAAATATAACATGTCAATGATAAATAAGTTATCAAAAAATATAATGATACTTAGAATAATGCATAACACATAAATATAAATAAACAAAATTACATAGTTATTCATATTAATGTCAAATATGACTCCATGACACATCTTTGTCAAATCTTCTAGTGTGTCATTATTGCTCTTTGTACAACAATGTCTAACCTTCTCCTGTGTCTTGGACAATTTTACAAGAACATAAACAATATTTCTATTCAGCACCAAACATATGTCTCGTACCTTGGCAACTACCTCATAATTTTCACCATATTGAATCTGACCACAATATAGAAATATTTGTACACCTTCGTTACTTTGTCCATCTTTAATATAATATGAAATTTTCATTTTATTTATTTTTGGCGCCATCTTCCATTCTCAAATAATCTTAATTTTTTTAGAGGTGAGTTGCTTGACTTTTACGATGTGTACCAGTTTGGTTTCTTTCAGTGATATTCATAGAAGGTCCAACTGCAACTTTAAATGTTGTAATTGTTTCCCTCGACCCGAAACATTCACAGTTACCTTCTTTAATGTAATTTTCCTAATAAAAAATATAAGTTTATATTTCATTATCAATCAATATAAAAATTTTACACTATGAATTTAAAAAAGTTAATTATGTTAGTATTTTTTAAAGTTAAAATTAACAAGAAAACATTATAACGTCCAAGAAAAAATATTATAAAAATTAAACAAAAAAATAAATACAATATTAAAAAAAAACTAAAACAAAAATTTAATTACAAAAAACATAAAACTATAATTTAAAAAGTTAATAAAAACATTAGTTTAAATAAATTTTAACATAAACTAAAACAACATTTAAAACCTTAAAACATTAAAAAAATTAATAACGTTGTTTTTAAAGCAACATTTAAAAAATTGAAAAAAATAAAATAAAAATTAAACCATTACAAAAATAAAAAAAAAAATACAAATATTCAAAAAAGATATATATATATGTAAACAAACAAAAATAAATATATAAAAAATAATAAAAAATATAAAAATAAGAAAATTAAAAACTATGAATTTGAATATAAATTTAAAAATTAAAAAAAAATAAAAAAATCTAAATATTAAATTTAAATGAAATAAAATATTAAAATTTTAAATAACAAAAAAATAGTTAAGAAATAAATATATTAATTAAACAAAAATAAAATATAAAAAAAATTTAATTAATTAAATAAAATCAAAATTGGCTAGTTAGGCACCAAGGGTTGTGGCATGGCTAGTAAAGCGGCAGATGTCATTTTGTTTGCTGTGTCACAGCCCTGTGGCACCTGATTAATGGAGGGTTGATTCTTGGAATCGACCCTTCACACAAATGAGCACAAATTTTTCGCTCTATTGTCATGTCGTGGCCCTTTAGCACCCAACTAGTGGGGGGCCGATTCCAAGAATCAACCATCTGCCAACTGAGCGCCAAAGGGTCGTAGCACGACCAACAAAGTGTCGGACCTAACCACTCTTTTGGTCGTTTCACGCCCTTGGCGCCCAACTGGCCTCAAAACTTTATTTATTTTATTTCATTTTTTAAATTTATTTTTGAAATTTTTAAAAATTAGGCTTAATTTTTTTATTGATAATTTTTAGTTTAATTTTAAATTTTCTAATTTTTAAATTTTAACTTTTAGTTATTTTATATTTAAATTTTTAATTTTTTAATCTATTATCTAATTTTTTAAATAAAGCAAAAAAAATGGTTTTTTTCAAAAGAAAAAGAAACAAATACACAAAAAAAAAACATGTTTTCTATTTCAAATCTCTAAACAATATGATTTTCTTCAAAATAATGGGTTTATTTGGGCATTTTTTTCCCATAAAAATCCATAAAAATGTGATATTTTTGTGGTTTTTCCCACTTAAATATGGACATTATATATTATATATATATATATTATATATATATATATATATATATATATATATATATATATATATATATATATATTATCCCCACTAGGGATGGCAAACAATTGTAATGATGCCCAAGGCATTTATAGCTCCTCAAAATGACATCAATGATAATAAAGTGTGTTGGACAAGCAAAGCTTGACACTTTGCAAGAGAACATTCTTGAGACAACTTAGAGTATAGCAAAGTTGGTTATGGTGCTAGTTCGCATTTACCAGATTTAGGAGGTGAGGGTTCAGCTCAAGTTATTGGAGGCCTAACAAGAGAGTTATTTCTATTCCTCGACCAGTGTTTGCGCTTGCGCGATTATTGAGAGAGGAAGTGTGGTGGGGTGTGGACTCCAATGCTAACACAAAATTCAATTCAGGAACCTAGCTCGCAGTAAATTCTACAAACGATAGTCATTGTGAGACTAGGTTAATGAGACATGGTGTTCGGTGAGGGGTCCCTCTTTGGTGTGGGGTTCCTCTTTGGAGTGGGTGTTGGAGCCTCAACTTATGCCTTTTTCTAATTAACTTCATTTCACTCATCTTCTATTGTGTTAGACTTGAGGTGTACACACTTCGATTGGTCAAATTTAGAGTTAGTGAAGCCAAAGAAGGGGCCCTCTAACATCTGTTGGTGGCCCTAGCAGTTGCCTCCCCTATTTTCCTCTGGCATTTATTGATGGAAGGTCCTTGGTTTTTATAACCCAATTATGAGTCGAATGTTGGTGACGTTCAGGGTTATGGAGAAAAGAGGATACTAAGTAGGAGGGTTAGTGGAAAATTCAACGATTTCATCCTCTTCGAGGTTTGGTGCCACAAAAATGAGGAACACTTAATCGGGGTATGTCTATCTACGGTGAGGTGTCAGCGAAGAACTCTGTATAGTTTTTGGGAGTTCTTGTGGGGTATATTTTATTTATGTGAATGCCCCTTAGTGACTATGTAGGGAGACAATGATTCATCCATTCGGGGTGTGGGTGTGTGAGTCTGGTTGGGTTGTGGGCAACACAACTGCTAGCTGGAAGAATTACCGGGGGTTGCAAGGATCCCTCAATGGTATACATATGCAGTGACAAAGGGGTTGGCCCAGGCATGGTGGGGGCTCTAGGGGGTAGGGTTCAAAGCATCAAATTGTATTGCCATATGAAAAGGGAGAGTTGGAACAACCACATGGTATATCCCTTGGGCGAGTGGATCTGCCACTCCCATTGGATTCCCTAGAGGCTCAATTTTTTCAAGTGCAAGTGGTAGTGGATAAATGGGCATGTGATAGTCATAATGATAGAAAAGATGTCATCATATTTCTAAATGACATTCATAATAATCAATGGCATATCCTGGATCGACAAGACTGCCTTTGTAGAGGTCAAAAGAGGCTCCAAGAGTGGATGGAAAGCTTCCAAGGGCGCATGGCACAAATGGAATCTCATGCTCACAATGGATTCCACCGCCCTAGTGAGGGTGGAAATGATGCTCAAGATCCTGACAATGTGAATGGTTAATGATGTGAGTGGGTTGCATTTTTTTATTATTATCAATTTGGGTCCATCTAGGCAATTGATATGGGGTCTAATAGTTTTCTTTTGTCAATTTCAGTGTCCTTTTCCTTATATCTTATGGCCAAAAATTATGGTAGGAGTGAGGTCTCTGATTTTATGAGAATGAGCACACCAAGATGTAAATTTCTCAAGAGTTAATAGAAATGGTTAATTTACAAACAAACAAAAAATCGTTGAAAAAAGAAGAAAAATAGTAAAAAATATATGTTTTGGGCATGAATTCAATGAAACAACATATTTTACCTGAATTCCTCTTTAAATGGTCAAAATAGAAAACAAAAAACCTTTTAAATGTAAAGTATCCCATTGATTGTCTTCTTGATGACATTGTAGCTCCTTTCTAAATCTTGCTAAGCATTTTAACGAATGCTCCAAAAGATTTGATATGGCGTGAGGAATAGAAACAATGAAAGTTATTATATAGCGAATATTGTGGGATTACTTTAACATTTGTTGAATGCGGGATTAAAGAAAAAATTAAGAAAGAATAATATATAATTAATATTATAGGTTTAGATTAACTTTTGTTAAATGTGGGATAAAAAAATATAAATTACAGAAATTAGCTTAATTACTTAGTTAATATTAAATAATTAAAAATAAAAATTTAATTTATTTTTGAATGAAAGTATTAAAGGAAAATTTGAATAGAAATTAGAGTCAAAATTTTTAAGACAACTTTAGTAGAATGTTTTTAAATAATTTTTGGAGGGAAATATTTCAAACAAAATTTTTGAAGGGAATTTTTTTAACCAAAATTTTTGGGAGGTAACTTTGGAGTGAATTTTTTTGAGTGAAATTTTTGGGGGAGAAATTTGGATGGAAATTTTCATTCTCTAAGTTATAAATTGTCATTGGGAAAGAGTGCATTTATATCATTCAAGATCTGTGAAAGGTTATGGGATCTTGTGATAGTGAAGTTTCTCTTCTGCAACATCAACATCTTGTTCAACAACAACTCTATTCATATTTTTGAATATAACATGAATGGTTTCACTATGAAAATACAAGTAGTGAGGAGTTTGATGAAAATACAAGTAATGCTACTGATCATATTAATCAAGAAATTCCTATTTCTAAGGATTATGAGAGCACCACCAATGAAGGGGAGGAGGAATAATTTCCTCCAAATGGTAATTTTAGAGTTACATATGAGGATAATGCATTTTCTCCAAGTCAAGATTTCAAAGGCACTCATGATGATGATGGATTTCCTTCAAACAGGGATTTCAAAAGCATAGATGAGGATGGTGAAGGATTTCCTCCAAGAAATTATTTTAAAGGCACAAATGATGATGATGAATTTCCTCCAACTGAGGATTTCAAAAGCACCGATGATGATGATGAAGGATTTCCTCCAAGTGAGGATTTCAATAGAAGAAATGAGGATGGTGAAGAATTCCCCCCCCAAGAGAGGATTTCAAAAGCATTGATGATGATGATGGATTTCCTTTGAGCGAGGATTACAAAAGCACAAAAGATGATGATGAAGGATTTCCAATGAGAGAGGATTCCAACAGAAGAAATGAGGATGGTGAATAATTTCCTCCAGACGAGGATTTCAAAAGAATAGATGACAATGATGGATTTCCTCTGAGTGAGAATTTCAAAAGCATAGATGAATATGGTGAAGTATTTCCTCCAAGCAAGGATTTCAAAGGCACAAATGATGATGATGAATTTCCTCCAAGCGAGGACTTCAAAAGCATAGAAAAAGATGGTGAATTATTTCCTTCAAGTGAGGATTTCAATGGAAGAAATGAGGATGGTGAAGAATTTCCCCCAAGCGAGGATTTCAAAAACACTTATGATGATGGTGGATTTCCTCTGAGCAAGGATTACAAAAGCACGGATGATGATATTATAGTTATACAAGGTATAGGACATAATATCTCATGACAAGAATTTATATCACTTATATGATTTCAAGTGAATATTGTCAAAAGAATTGCTTAAAACATGTAGATTGCAAGTATGCATTAGAGAAAAGGAAGAGATATTTGACATTGGATAAAAGCATGCAAAATTCATATTTAGTGGGGTGCATGCAATCTACATTGGCAGATTATGATTATCATATTGGGAATTTATTTCTCTGTAGAAAGGCTTTCACAAAGTTCCATTCAATTGGTAATTTTCATCTATCAAGAATCCAAACAAGATTGGAAAATACACAACACTTTATTCACATCATAGATGAAATATTCGGCCATCAGAAAATATTACAATTTCATGGATGCAAGACTTATTTTCAAAGCATAGAGAGTTTATTCCAACTAAAGACACAATACGTATTCCAGATAATTTCTTAAGACGATAAATCTACAACTTATACAAAGAATATTCAGAAGGTGTTGAAGGAGATAGTAGTTTTATTACATATCCATATTTTACGAGGATATGGAGGAATGTATTCAACAATGTTTGTATTCCTAAGAAGTCAAGAATGAGGGTTTGCAACACTTGTGCTTCTCTTAGATAAAAATAAGGGATAAATTTCAAGGGGCAGAAAGAGGTATGCATTCATAACATTATTTTTTAAAATTGGATAGTTATCAACTGTGAAAATGTGTTTATTAATAGGTTGTTTTTATGTTATGTGAAAATTCCATTGTCAAAGAACTTCAAGAGCATCACAATCAACAAACAAGTGAAAAGAAAAAAAATGTATAAGCATTGAAAAAAGTGTTCTGATAATCCAAATAAATATTTGGGTTGATAATTGATGGTATGGACCAGAAGAAAACACTTCTACCACATTTTTTCCACACGACAAAACAATTACATGAAAAAAAAATTACTATTTTCACTTGGTCAGTTGTATGGTCTTTAATGGGAAAATGTGTCCAAGGGTTCACTTCACAACTCAAAATATTCATAATGTTGTAAGTATGACCACAACCATAATTAATGATGTGCTTTCCCATTGGTCTGGTAATCTTCCTAAAGTTTTATATCTGCAATTAGACAACACTAATCATGAAAACAAAAATAAAATTATATTTGGATATCTAAGCATGCTTGTTGAATTAGGAAATTTTCAAAGGTAAAGATTAGTTTCCTTCTTGTTGGGCACACTCATTACCATATTGATAAGATGTTCAGTCACTTTTCAGTAACATTGAGAAGGAAGGATGTTGGGAGCCTTCCATCATTAATTGGATGTACTAAGAAATCATACATTCCAAAGCCTAATTTTCACATGTTGGAAGAAACTATTGACATTTGAATGTGTATTATGAGATGACATGGTGAAGAGAAATTCATTGAACAACTTAATGAAATTAGCTTCCAACATCAATTTCGTATAATAAAAAAATGACAGGAAAACACTTATATGGGGCAAGAAGTATTCAAATACTACATAATAGGGGTCATCATCAGGTTTAACATTTTTGAAGTTCATTCCAAATAGTCCAATATTTGCATAAAATATATTTTTAATACAATCAGTTGTTGAGATCCATAAAGCACGAAGGCATAAGAGAGATATACATTATTTTGAATGCTTGAAAGAAATTAAAAATCTATTAGAGATACATATGAGTACTTTGATGTTGCTAATTCAGTTTGGTGGGAGTCTTTTTTAAATATTCAAAGTGATATCATTTCAAGATCATGAAATGAAGATACACTTTTGAAGACTCCATATGTTTGGCCACAAATATGCCAAATTAACATGAGGAAAGAAACATTTTTTTATAGCAACAATATCAAGGTATTACTAACTCTTCACAAGTAGCAAAAAGAGAAATGCATATTGGCTTCTAGAAGATCATGTGCACAATGTGAAGCCATGGAATACCTTTACAGGGGTTCTGTACAATGTGTTAAGGAGGGTTGCATGATTGCAGTGTTAGCGGATGGAGATCTACATGGTTATCCATTCTAGGTTGCCACGGTTATAAAGTTCATTAAAGAAAATGAAGATGTGTTGTAGCTACTACAACCCCCCTCCAAAAATTTGTTCATCCTTTGATTTTGGAGCCTTCCTTTAACCATAAGAACTGTCGTTTTAACTTGCGTCGAGTTTTCTTCTTGTTTTACTAAGTATCACAACAAATCTTTCTCTCATGTTAGGTTTCTGATGTCTTAACTATGTTTGCTTTGTAACAGATACGAGGAACTCCTCGATGATAGTCAGTTGTTATGAAAGCAGATTGAATAACTTTGTGCGGTAGTAAACTATGCAATCCACTAAGAAAGAAAACTGCGCAGCTCCTTGTCTCAGTGAACTGTGCATTATGTTGAGTCAGTGAAATATGTAGTTCCCAAAGTTAACCAATTTTTCACTCCTAAAAAATAGGAAGTGTACACTTCTAATCAACAATGTGGCACATGTTTCTAATTTCATTACTTGACATGTGTCAGTTAACTAAGAACCACTACTTGATTTTAGGCATGTATGTCTAAAACACTAATCCTAATCCCTTAACTCCTTGCTTATATCAGAAAGGCATCATAAAACTCATTCTCACGCTCATATTTAGAGCTCTATTAATTCTAGTGAGCACAAGGATCTTTGGATTCCATTTCCGCTGCTTTTTTGGGTAAGTTTATCAACTGTCTTTCTTTGTCACTTTTTCTTTTGCAAGTGTCATTTTGTCCTATTTTTCTTATAACAAGTGTCGTTTCAGTCTTTTGAGCTTCTTTTCAAGTGTCTCATCACATTCCTTGTCTTTTCTCCTAACGGTAATTATTGTTGCTAGTTGTATTTATGCATTCATACCATTTTCCTTTCATTATCTTGCTTTCTTGATGTCAATAAATTGTTTTTATGAATCTTGGGACAAACCATATCCTTCCTCTCTTCAGTTCGCAGATTTGGAACTTTCCATTCTTCCAGAGAAAACTACGCAATATTCAGACCCTTCTTCCCTCTAGAACTATGCATTATGCAATTCCTTCCAACAACCACTCCCTCTTTCCATTTGCAACTACAGACTGCGCAAAGACTAGGTCCCCAACTATGCATTTCACAATCACAATTAGAAGGGAATCCTCCTTGTCCTTTGAAACTACACATTTCATAGTCCAGGCCCCTCTCTAAAGCGGTAATTGTGCATTGCGCATATCTACTTCTCCGTTAGGCTCCCTTACAATCTAAAACTATGCAATTCTCCTTTGAAAGATGCACAATGCGCATTTCCAGTGAGAAATGAGGTCACTCTACCTCACTTGTGCTCTAGCATTACATAATCCCTCTTCTCAATGACTGTATTTTTCTTATGAATTGTTGGATTAGTTGATACCTTGTGAAACTAACTTGTAATTTCCATGAGCGCATCTTGTTCACTAGGTACTACAGTTCCAAGACACATTAGTCTTTCATCTTCCAATAGAACCATTCCCCCAAAGAAGAGATCATCTAAGGAGGTCACAAAAAGTAGTACTAAATATTCCATTAACAGTACCTCAAAATGAGTTCTTATCTTTTTAGGCACTCAATGTTTTATCGACAAAGACTCTATTGTCACATGCCTCACTAACAAAGATGTATTCAATTCAAAAGAGTTCACAGAAGATCTGGAAGATCGGGAAGTCTATGTGAATATTCAAAAGTTAGGGTTCTGCAAAGTTTCATGTAAGTATCTAGTGCTTCTTTGTGTTGGTGTCATCAAGTGTGTATTTTAGTGTCTAGACACTAAGAACATGATGCTCAATAGTGTCAATGGGTAGTAACTTGCCTCATACTAGCCACATGAGATTCACTTATATTCGAACTTTCCTAAGCTTGAGAGGCACTTGGATTCTCAGTTTTATGCAACTTGAAGTTATTTGGACACCAAAGAAGTGATCCAGTGATGGTGGCAGGAACCAACTAAGTTTTGCTAGAAGCTTGATAGTACTTACAATACTACGTCTCTAAGAAAAATATACTAGTACTTGATGGCTATGTGTTATAGGATCTATGAACTGAAGGATATTGAGTCCTTCGTTGAAGGGTGGATCTTCATGTTATACCCACTTGTGACTGAAGGAAAAGTATTCAATTGGTCACATATATTATCCTAGTAGCTGGAGATCAATTTCACCAAGGCGAAAGAATTAAAACAAGGCAAGAAACCACAATTTTACATGTATACCTACTTACTTGATGGTATTTGTGCTCACCATGAATTCCTAGGTCTAGAATGGAGGTGGACCTCAAGGGAGATCCCTATCATTGTGCATTCCAAAGTATTGTTAGAATATAGTTACATATGGGTATATGAGAAACTTTTTGAGCACTTCTTCATGTTTCTATATCAGTTGATCTTAGAGGAATAAGCTCCTTGCATGTATCACGAGGCTAGGAAAGCAATGGCAGAAATAACATATCGATTTGCCTCACCTCAGGGCATATACCTCAGAGTGTTTGGTCCTCAAAATCCTCCACATCATTTGTTGATGTATGTGATTGATAAGGTGGTCATACAGGAGGTTCCTTATCATCTTAGCACATGTGTATCTCAGTTATTGCATAAGAATAAGAAGGCACCTTGGCCTTCCTTCCCTCTACAAGTGGGATCCTATGAGCTCAAGAGATTAAAGGTTGTAGAAGAAAAATTTGAAGAACTTACCTGCCTTAAGTTTGGTGAGATGAGCTTTCATATGTATGATTCGAGGGTAGTATATAAAAGACACTCTTCCAAGTTACATTTTTCCTAGGATTACGAGTCTTATTATCGAAAAGAGGAAGAGAAGATAAAGAAATGCTACAATGCTTCTTGAATACATGCACCAGTCAGTGAGGAAGATCCTTCCAGTTCAGTTTATGAGTAGGATGTTGTCCATGAATGGACTCAACCATTAGCTCCCACTCCGGTCACCATTTCTAAGTATAAGAGGAAAGTTGTGCATAATCCTACAACAGAGTGGAGCCAAAATTTCAAAGAAAATCATGTTATTATTATTGCATCCATTATAATAGAAAAGAGGAGAAAGCAATCACAAGAATAAATAACCAATAGGAAGGAGAAAAGAGACAAAAGGAGGAACAAAT
Organism: Pinus taeda; assembly: GCA_000404065.3. Lineage (NCBI taxonomy): Eukaryota > Viridiplantae > Streptophyta > Pinopsida > Pinales > Pinaceae > Pinus > Pinus taeda. The sequence continues at coordinate 71,494 of APFE030512152.1, forward strand.
ATAGAAAGAGGAATTGGAAAGGAAAGAAAAGGAAGACATGAAGGAACAAGAAGAATTGATAAAGAAGGAAGAAGAATAAGCAAGAAAGAAATAGTTTGAGGAAGAGCAGCATAAACGGTTAATGGATGAAAAAAGTAGGCAAAAGAAGGTTGAGGAATTTGTAAGAGAAATAAAGGAGAAAATATAGGCGCAAGACATGGAGATTGAATGAGAAAAGGATAACTAAGAGGTCGAAATTGTACCCATTACAGAACTAGTAGTCAACCTTCACTTCCTCTTACTGGTGACCACATCCCACTTACTGAGATGGGAATATCTCCTCTAGATGATGATATGGTCATGGATATTTCCAACCTTACCTTTGATCAGTTAAAGAATAAAATAATGTAGGAAATGTGGAAATATTTTCTTAATGACATGGTCCATCCTGTTTCCATTCATAAGAAAATCATGATTGTGCCTAATACCAAGAAGAATATAAAGACATTCGTAGCAAAAAAATTAGCCTTTGCAAAAGCTACAAAAGTAAACACAGATTTATTAATGGAAGAAAAAAAACAATTGACAAAGGACCTAGTTGCAACAAGACAACATATTGATCATCTCCTCATTGAGAACCAAAGGTTGTCTTCCACTAATTCTCACGTGAGGGAGTTGCAGGAATCTATAAGTGAGGAAATTCAATCATTAGGTGACACTATGAGACAATTTTGTGAGGAAATGGTCACCCTTCATAAGGCAGTGGCTCCCTTGCATGAAATGCAAAATCAATTGCGATAGAATGTGAAATTTAAGAAGGTAATTCATGAAACTATCGATGTGATCCAAGAATGGGGTACCGAGTACAAAAATGCACAATAAAAGTTGGCCAAAAAAAAAAAAGTGAGGAAGCAAAATTGGAAAGGGTTGAGGTTAGAATGCTTGTACAAGGAAACAAATAGCTCTACACTTATGTGGCCAACATCATAACTGCCTATTCATGACTGTACCATACTTTAGAATCCTTGGTTAGGGTGCACAAGATTCCTTCCGTTGGGGCATTTGTAGAAATAAAGGGAAAGAATGATGTCAGGCAAGAAGTTGAAGAATTATTGAGAAATATAAGGAAGATAACTACTAAAGAAGAGATCACAAGTCAGAACATTCAACAGTCTGTGGCCAAACATGCCATGTTAAACATGAAGCTATTCTTACTATGGAATAATGTTTGAACGGGTTCCAAAACTATTTATCCGGATGAAATGAAGGCAAGAGTCAGATATAAACAAGATATTCCACCAAAGCTTGAGGACTTAGCAACACAATAGAAGGCTTGGTACAATTATGTTACATCAAAGCTACAAGTAGAAGTTGTGGATCTAGATTTTCCTCAAGCTCAAACATAACGTGTAGAGTTTTATCTTATTAGGCTCTAGTCACATTTTTGTCCTATGTGATTTTGTATTTAGAAATAATGAAAATTTTAAATGTAAGTGGGAGTCCAAGAGTCAGATATGGAAAATGAAGAGTCATTAGATAGAATAGAGAGAAAGGAAGCTCAAGAGTCATGAGGGAACTCAAAGGTCACAAGGGAAGGTGAAAGGTCATCTCATATGTTATAAATAAACCCTCATAACTCGAACAAAGGGCTTGGAAATTGAGATCAATAGCCTTGGCTTCCCTAGTTTAGGATAGGAGTGAGTATCATTCTTTGGAGAAGCAAAAATTAACTTCATGTTCCACTATTGGGGCTAGTGTCATATCACTGTATTGTATACTTGGAACTTTCACTTAATGATTAGAAACTCTCAGAGCCAACACACTTGCATGCATGTATTGTCGATGTTGTAAGATTATTATTTAGATGTTTATGGTATATGTTATTTCATTCATGCTAATGTCAATGAACTATTTAATTAATATTAGTATGTTTCTTGTTGGATGTGTCTTGTATTTGCATTCATTATTGTTATTATCTTGTGAACTATTTTGCAGGCTAACTCACAAGTGTTTATATATTTGTTTGTCTCTTTAAGGATAATACTACTACTTTTATTCTAGAGGCTCACTCCTTTTTCCATTTGTGTGAAATAACCTCTTATGCATTACAATTGATATTATGTAAGTTTACTTACTTGTTGATACCAAAGACATGTGTATCTCTTCTTATGTGTTAATTGCAACCAAGGCACATCTTTAAGATCATAGTTATGGAAATTGATCATATTTCCAGTTAGCGCTCCTACTCCAAACAATGTGAGGTCTAATTGAGACTTCATATCGAGGATACCCCCTTGGTTGATGAATTTCTAGCACCGTCAATAGTTGGCATTAGAAGGAGGGCTAGATGACAAGTTAAGCCTATGAAGTCTAGTTTAAATTTTTCATCTTGAATGGCTTCCTCCAAAATTGTAACACCGAGATGTTTTTCTAGAGTTACAAATCTGAAATTTCCCATGCAGATAATTCATAACTTGTCAAATTTGAATTTTAATGGCAAGGGTGAAACAACCATTCTTGAGAACACCCTCCTCTTTCTTGAATTTTGTGATTCTTTTGAAGTTAACTGTGAGGATGTTGCTTGCAGGTTGTTCATTCTCACTCTTGAAGGTCATGTTAAACAGTGGTGTTATACATTGTCAATCGCTTCTATTCATTCTTTCGAACAACTTATCATGGAGGTCCACCAAGCTTTTGACACGTATGATTATCAAAGTGTATATACGAAGATTATTCACCTTAGAATGAAATTCTATGAATATTTGGAAGATTTTCTTGATCACTTTCTTCACTTTTGTTATGAGTTTTCTAAGGAAGATATTGATTGGGATTTTATGAAAGAAAAGTTTCAATATCTAGTGCATATTTTTTTTAAACCTTTTGAAATTGAATATCTTGAAATTCTCACAACTTTTCTTGGTCATGGAATACTTAAGATTAGAGAAAAGTATGATCTTTCTTGTGTCTCTTCATCTTCTTTCATGCATTTATCAAATGAAGTAGCCCCATGTACTAATGTTGAGGTTGGAAAAATTTGAGATCATATTGTTGATCCAATCCCATATCCATATTCCCCTCATAATCAAAATTTGAATGCATAATTAAATCTTGAATCTGATTTGATCGATGTTATTGCTTCTTCAAGATATATCTTTTGTTCTCCACCAACTTTTTTTTGTTTCTTTGTCTTGAATCACTGGGTCAACTCGCTTTGATTGTTTCATTTGAATCTTGAGAGGATCAAGTACAGTTTGATGTTGTTGTTCAAATGGAAGAACAAGAGATTCATGATATCTCTTATGATGATTATGTGTGTGCCTAAGATTGTGAACAAGAATCAATTATTATAGATAATATTTCATCTTATTTTTCTTTCCCTTCTTCACCAGTAACTGACTTTCCTAATATGTTTAATGAATTTGTTACATCAATTTTTCTTCTAAATAATTATGATTATGTTCTTCATATTGTGGATGTTGATCATAATCAAGAGTGGCATGAAGAACGGGTGAAATCCATTGTTCATGAGAACTATCGTTTTAACTTGCATCAAGTTTTCTTATTGTTTTACTTAGTGTTACAATGAATCATTCTCTCATGTTAGGCTTGTGATGTCTTAATTGTGCCTCCTTTGTAACAATTATTGGGCACTCCTCAATGGCAGTCAGTCCTTGAGAAAGAAAATTGCACAACTCCTTATCTAAGTTAACTGTGCAGTCCCTTTAGCCATTAAACTACACAATACTCAAATTTAATGAATTATGCACTCCTATAAAATAGGAAATGCGCACTTCCAATCAACAATGTGGCATGTGTTTCTAATTTCATTATCTCACATATGTCATTTAACTAACAATCACTTCTTGATTTTAGGCATGTATGTTTGAAACCCTAACCCTAATCCTATGAGTCCTCACCTATATAACAAATCATAAAGCTCATTCTCACAGTCATATTTGGAGCTCTATTCGTTCTAGTGAGTAGAAGGATCTTTGTATTCCATTCGCATTGATTTTCTGGGTAACTTTCTCAACTATCGCTTTTTGCCGCTTTTTCTTTCAATTTTATCATTTTTGCTTTCACAAGTGTCGTTTTGTCCTATTTTTATTATAACAAGTGTCATTTCTGCTATTATTAGCTTCTACGAGTTTCATTTAAGTATTTTGAGCTTCTTTTCAAGTGGCACATCACATTCCTTGTCTTTTCACCTACCAGTAATTACTGATGTTAGGTATATTTATGCACACATGTCATTTTTCTTTCAGTATCTAGCTTACTTGATGTCAATAACTTGTTTTTATGAATCTTGGGATGATCCACATCCTTCCCCTCTTTAGTATGCAAATATGGAGCTTTCCCTTTTTACAGAGAAAACTACGTAATATTCAGGCCCTTCTTCCCTCCAGAGCTATGGATTGTGCAATTCCTTCCAGTAGCATCTCCCTCTTTCCATCTGCAACTCTACACTGCATAATCACTATGTCCCCAGATGCATATTGCACAATCACAGTTAGCATGGAAGCCTGCTTGTCCTCTGAAACTATGCACTGCACAGTCCAATCTCCTCCCTCCAACAGTAATTATGCATTGCGCAGATCTAGTCCTTAGTCAAAATCCCTTGCAATCAGAAACTGTGCAATCCTCTAGAAGTTGTGCAATGTGCATTTTCAATTACCAATGATGTCACTTTGCATCACTCATTCCCCATAAATGTGCAATCCTCTTCTCAGTGACTATCTTTTGTTTCTGAATTATTTGATTAGCTTATCTCTTGTGAAACTAACTTGTAGTTTCCATGAGTTCATCTTGTTCACCAGGTATTGCAAATCTAGGACATGTAATTTTTTCATGTTCCAATAGCACCATGCCCGCAAAGAAGGGATCATCTAAGGAGGTCACATAATGTAGTACTGGAGAGGCCATTGAAAGGACCTCGACATGAGTTCCTATCTTATCAAATGCTCAATTCTTTATCAACAAATATTCTACTATCACATGTCTCATTATCAAATATGTATTCAATTCAAAAGATTTCATAGAATATCTGGAAGATAGGGAAGTCAATGTGAATATTTAGAAGTCAAGGTTCCACAAAGTTATATGTAAGAATCTAGTGCTTCCTTGTGTCGATGTCATCAAGTGTATATTGTAGGGTCTAGACACTAAGAACACGATTCTCAGTAGTGTCAATGGGAAGCAGCTTGCCTCATACCAATCACGTGACTTTCACTTATATTACAACTTGCCCAAGCCTGAGCAGCACTTAGATTCTTAATTTTATGCAACTTGGAGTTATCTGAACAATAAAGAATTGTTCAAGTGATGGTGGCGGGAACCAGCTAAGTTTTTCTAGAAGTCTGATAATACTTACAAGACTAAGTATCTCTTAACATTATACTAGTACTTGATGGCTAAGTGTTTAAGGATATATGGACAGAAGGATATCGAGTTCTTTGTCGAAGGGTGGATTCTCATGTTATATCTACTCATCGCTGGAGGAAAAGTATTCAATTGGTTACATCTATTATCCCAACAGTTGAAGATAAATTTGAACAAGGAAAAATAATTAAAACAGGGCAAGCAACAATAGTTTTACATGTTAGCCTACTTATTGGATGGTATTTGTGTTTGCTATGAATTCCCATGTCAAGAATGGAGGTGGACCTCGATGGAACTCCATATCAATGTGTATTGCAAAGTATTGTTAGAGTATCGTTACAGAGGGGTATATGAGAAAAATTCAAAGCACTTCTTCAGGGATCTATATCTGATGATCTTTGCAGAGGAAGAAGCTACTTGCATGTCCCACGAGGTTAGGAAAGTAGTGGCAGAAATAAAAGATTGGTTTGTCTCACCTCAGGGAACATACCTCAAGGCGTTTGGTTCTCATAAGGCTCCACATCTTTTTCCAAGGTATGTGACCAATAAGGTGGTCCTACAGGAGGGTTCTTATCATCTTAACACAAGTCTATCTCAATTGCTACAAGAATAAGAACACACCTTATCCTTCCTTCCCTCTGCAAATGGGATCCTATGAGGTCAAGTGTTATGCAACCAGCTCACAAAATAGAAGAAAAGATAGATCAAAGACTTCAAAATAAGCCTCTTAAAGGGGAAAACCTCCTTTACATTACACAAATGAACAATTCTTGGATGATACAAATTACAAGACCTCCTTTCTATATATAGGAGTCTAAGGCATCACAATATAATCGAAGCCTACATAACAATAATATTATAAGGGCACAACAATAACAATAGTGGGATTTTATGGGGAACAATAATAACAATATGAGGACTACATGGGAACAACAATAAAATAATGGGGTTGCACTAATAACAATAAGGGGCTACACTTGTAGTATAGGGATCTAACATGCCCCTCTCCTCCAAAAACGTGTTGTCCTCAATGCTTGAGTAGTTTTGAATACTTCTGTATAAAATTCTCATCCTCACATTGGGAATCTTCAGCGAGTAATTTCTTCCACTTAATGAGATACTCTGAAATTGATCGATTATGTAGTTGTCAGGTTCTTGATTTTGTGACCGCTTCAGGTTCCAATATGATTTTTCCTTCCTCGTCAAGTTTTAGAAATATTGTTTGAACTAGGAGCTTGTCACCTATAACCTTCTTTAAGCATGAAACATGGAAAATTGGGTGCACTTGGGAAGATGCAGGAAGCTCCAATTTGTGTGCCATAGTACTAATCTTTTGCAACACCTTGTAACGACCATAGTACTTTGGTGATAATTTATTATCCTTCTTAGAATACTTGAGTGAAATTTGTTTATATAGTTGTAGCTATAAAAATACCTAGTCGCGTACATAAAAAGCTACGATGTTGATATATCTTTTGTTTCATTGATTCTATGCCAAAGTGAGGTTATCCTTTAAGAGTTGGAGAACTTGTTTTTGATGCTCGATGTGATCTTCCACTACTTGAAACTTAAAATGATTGTCCAATAATTTTTGGATATCTGTAGAAATATATGATTTTGTTGTTTGAACCTCTAGTGAATATAGTTGTGCAATTATGCCCCGTTGTTCTTTCTTTAGAAGCTTTGTCATGCCATTAGAGCTAATTATCTTTCCTAGTTTCCCTGTGATACTCCTTAATTCAACTTCCTTTCTTTCCCAAAAAAACTTTCAAGAAAAGTTCTTGAAAATCAAAAGTTATCGTACACAAAGATTGTAACCATTGGACTCCTAGTACAATGTCAGCACCATCCATTGGAATGGAAAGCATTGGACTAGTCAATACATATTCTCCCATGGATAGCTTGATATTATGGCTCTTTCTAGAGAAATTTATGGGTCCTCCATTTTCAACCATCACTTGACACTCTGGTGTTGGATATATGAAGAAAGCCAATTCCTTGGATATCTTACAATGAATAGAATTGTGGGTACTATCCGAATCAATCAACACTATTACCTTTTTCTTCTTGATATGTCCTTCTATATTGAGATTTTGAGGAGTGGTAATTCCTGTCAATGCATTACAAGATATGGTGGATTCATTTCTTCTTTCTCTGGGGTTGGTTCTTGGTGTATATCCTCTTATTTTTGTGTTTCTTGTTCCTTTTCTTCCTCCTATTCCCAATCTACGTAAATTAATTTCTTCTCAACACACTTATGACCTTTAGTGTATTTTCTATCACAACTATAACAGACATTTTCCTCTGTTTTCTTCCAATTGTTCTGGTGTCAACCTTGTAGGTTGTGGAAGTCTAGGATCAACAACACTTCCATCTTTATAGTTGTGAGTAGTAGGATTCCTTGTTGCCATAATTTTTCTTTCCAACCTGAATGCCTTCTCCAATGAATTAGGTTCCCAAAGACGAACCTCATGTTGGATGTTATCCTTTAAAGTCCCTATGAAGGCATCAATCCTATGCTCTTATGGAATATCATTTACTCTTATATTTAATTTTTCGAAGTCTTCAATGTGCTCCACCATTGAACCCTTTTTTTTATATTTATCAATTGGCTAAAGAAGGTTTTTCTCTTTGTATCCTCATAATGTGCTATCATTTTCTCCTTAAAAATTGACCAAGTAAAAAATTGTTTACGAGAGCAAAGCCATCGATACCATACAAATTGATTGGGTTATAAATATAAAGTTTCAATGCATACCTTTTGTGTGTTTTGCACATTGTGGAGATCAAAATATTTCTCCATTTGTAGTATCCATGTTACGGGATCCTTTCCATCAAACATCCTCATATCGATATTTGGAATATGGTGGGTCTTCAATCCAATGTTAGAGTCTATGAATTCATGATTAACATTTCTTTTGTTCTCATCATGAGTTTCCTCTAGTACCTTTTCTCAAATAGGAAGCATTTCTTGTAACAACTTTGCCAAACCTCCCTTCAAACCTTCCATGTCTTTCTTCAAATCTTCAATGTTTCCTTTTAGTTTTTCTTCTAGACCATCCATCTTAGCTTCCATGCAATTATTCAAACCATCCATCTTAGCTTCTAATACTTTTTGTGAGAGTGAAATTTTTTGCACTTGGTCTCATAATTTTGATATATCATGTTGTATTTCTTCATCTTCTTCATGAGTCATAGTAGAGTTTTCGGGTTGCTTACTAGGTTTTTCCATTTTCTTTCTTTGGGGCATCAATTAATGATAATTATTCTTCACTATGCCCTTTGAATCACTTCAAACTAATTTTTCAAACAAAAATTATGCAAAAATTTAAAAAGACTACACACCCTTTTTTCGCTTTGTAGGAGCTCTATATTGAATCTATTGCAACTCTATAATTGAGGGTCTCCAAGGTATTAAATTTTGTCTTTTTATAGCACTTTCAGTCCTATTTCCAACCCCACAAGTCTAATAGATATTGGATTCTCCAAGAAATAGTTATGCCCAATCTCCCACGATGACCTGATTATAGACTAGTTTAGTAGAGCGAATGTATTTGAAGTGCCATGTGTCATTGTTTCGATCTTCAACCCTGAAAAAAATACCCAATAAAAGAACTTCCATCCTTTTTCTATTATTTTTTTATGAAATTTGAATCCAATTCTCATAGAGAAAGTTATGACGATTTTCCCAAGGTCGCTTGTTTGAGATGGAATTCGGGAGTCTATAAAAACCCTAACTTCCTTGGATCATATCTCTGAAAATAAGTGAAACAAGATCTGAAGTTTGGACACGAGGTTCATTAATATTTTAAATCAAATGGGTTTTGATCTTATGAAACTTTGTATAAACAAAATTATAGTGAAAAATCCATGATGGCTTGTTTGAAGCACCGAAACCCTAGAATCCAAAGCTCTGATACCAAATGTTATGCAACCAGATCACAAAATAGAAGAAGAGATAGATCAACAAATTCAAATTAATCCTCTTCAAGGGTGAAGCTTCCTTTACATTACAAAAATGAAGAATCCTTGGATGACACAAATGAAAAGACCTCTTTTCTATATATAGGAGTCTAAGGGGTCACAATATAATCAGAGCCTACATAACAATAATATTTTAAAGGCACAAAAATAACAACAATGGGCTTCTATGGGACACAATAATAACCATATGGGGACTACATGGGCACAAAAATAACATAAGGGGTTTTCACTAATAACAATAAGGGGCTACACTAGTAGTATAGGGATCTAACATCAAGAGCTTAAAGGTCGTTGAAGCATAAATTGAAGAACTTACATGCCTTAAGTTCGATGAGATGATATTTCACATGTATGATCCTAGGGGAGTATGTAAAAGATAATGTTCTAAGTTACATTTTTCCTGGCTTATCAGTTTTATTTTTGAAAAGAGGAAGAGGAGGTAAGAAATTATTACAATGCTTCCTGACTACATGCACCAGGCAGCGAGGCAGACCTTTCCAATGCAGTTCATGAGCAATATTTTGTCTAGAAATGGAATCAACGGGAAGTTCCCACTCTAATCACCATTTCTAAGTATAAGAGGAATGTTGTGCATAATTCTGTAGGGAAGAAGAGCCAAAAGTTCAAAGTGTATCTTGTTATTCTAAGAGAAGCCATTGCAGTAGAAAAGAGACAAGAGGAGGAATGGATATAGAAAGACGAACAGGAAAGGAAAGAAAAGGAAGACATGCAGGAACATGGAGAATTGAGAAAGAAGGAAGGAGAAGAAAGACAAAAATAGTTTAAGGAAGAGCAGAAAAAATAGTTGATGGGTGAAGAAAGAAGGAAAAAGTAGGATGAGGAATTTGTAAGAGAAATAGAGGAGCAAATACAAGCCCAAGACATGGAGATGAATGAGAAGAAGATAACCAGGAGGTCGACATTGTGCCCATTACAGAACAAGCCATCTTTCAGCCTCCACCTCCTCTTACTAGTGGCCACATCCCATTCACTAACATGGGAATATCTCCTCCATATGATGAGATGGTCATGGATATTTCCATCCTTACCTTTCATAAGTTAAAGAACAAAATAGTGCAAGAAATGCAGAAATATTTTCCTAATGACCTGGTCCATCTTGTTTCCATTCATATAGGAAAGGTGATTATGCCTAGTACCAAGAAGAATATGAAGACAAAAAACTTATCCTTTGCACAAGATTCAAAAGTAAACAAATATTTCTTGATAGAAGAAAACAAACAAATGGCAAAGGACCTAGCTGCAACAAGACAACAGATTGATCATCTCCTCTTTGAGAACCAAAGGTTGTCTTCTGTTGATTCTCACATGAGGGATTTGCGGGCATATATAGGTGAGGAAATTTAATCATTGGGTGAAAATATCAGACAAATGTATGAATAAATGGTCACTCTTCATAAGGTGGTGGTGCCCTATCATGCAATGCAAAAGCGATCGTGGGAGAATGTGAAATTTTTGAAGGTAATTCACGTAGCCATCGATGTGATCCAAGAATGGGGTAACAAGTACATAAATGAACCTTTAGAGTTGGCCAAAAAAACAAGGTAGGAAGCCGAATTGGAAAGGGTTGAGGTTTTGAATGCTTGTACAGGGAAATAAACATCTCTACACTTATGTGGCCAACATGATAGCCACCTATTCAGGATTGTACCATAGTTTGGACTCCATGGTCAGAGTGCACAAAATTCCTTCTATTGGGGCATTTGCAGAAACAAAGGGTAGAAATGATGTCAGGTAAGAAGTTGCATAAATATTGAGAAAACTAAGGCAAGTAGCTACTAAAGAAGATTTAGAGATCACAAGGTAGAACATTCAATAGTTTGTGGCCAGACTTTCCAAGTTAAACATGAAGCTATTCTTACTATTGAATAATGTTTGAATTGGTTCCAAAAATATTTATCTGGATGAAATAAAGGCAAGAGTTACATAAAAGCTACAAGTAGAAGTTGTTGATCTAGAGTTTCCTGATGCTCAAGCATAATGTGTATAATTTTGTCTTATTAGGCTCTAGTCAAATTTGTGTTCTATGTGATTTTTTATTTAGAAAATAATGAAAAATGTAAATGTAAGTGGAAGTTCAAGAGTCAAATATGGAAAATGAAGAGTCATTAGATAAAATAGACACAAAATAAGCTCAAGAGCCATGAGGGAACTCAAAGGTCATAAAGGAAGGTGAAAGGTCACCTCATATGTTATAATTAAACCCTCATAACTCAAACAAAGGGCTTGGAACTTGAGATCAATAACCTTGGCTTCTCCAGTCTAGCATAGGAGTGAGTATCATTATTTGGAGAAGAAAGAAGTAACTTCATGTTCCACTATTGGGGCTAGTATCATATCATTGTATTGTATACTTGGAACTTTAACTTAATGATCAAAGGCTCTCAGAGCCAACACAATTTCATGCATGTATCATGGATGTTGTAAAACTATTATTTAGATGTTTACAGTATATGTTATTTCATTCATGCTAATGTCAATGAACTATTCCATTAACTTTACTATGTTTCTTGTTGGATGTGTGTTGATTTGCTTCATGAGCATTATTATCTTGTGAAATATTTTGCAAGATAGCTAAAGATTATTTATATGCTTGTGCATCTCTTTTAGGATAGTACTATTGCTCTTCTTCTAGAGGCTCACTCTTTTTCCCATTTGCGTGAAAGAACCTCTTATGCATTACAACTAATATTACACAAGTTTACTTGTTGATACCAAATATGTGTGTATGTATTCTTATGTGTTTATTGTAACCAAGGCACATCTTTAATATCACAGTTATGGTAATTGACAATATTTTCAATTGGGGCTCCTATTCCAGATGGTGTGAGGTCTAATTGGGACATCATATTGGGGAGAACCCCTTGGTTGACGGATTTCTAGCACCGTCAACAAGATGTTATATTAGTTGAAGTACATTGGTATACCATAGATACACACCCATTCAATGGTGTGTAAAAGCCCGAGATGGTAGTTGATAAACAAATTGGAAAAACGAGAAAAAGAAAGGGTACAAATATAGATCGTTGCCAAACTGACCTCTTAAAATTGGAGGATGTTGACATACTTGTTTATGACTTCAATTTGACAAAGAGAGGAACTCTTCTCTTCAGGAACATATAGATTATGAAGAGTTTTCTACCACAAGAAACAATGTTAAGATGGGAGTCTAATGAATCAGGTCATAGATCTATTAGACTTTTGAAATTTGAAATGGTGGGCATGCATGTTGACTTAGATGGGGAACTAGTTGATGAAAGAGAAGAATATGGGTCATCTTCATATGCATCCAGTAATTCATCTGAACATGTTGTAGATTATAATGGTGTGCTAGAACCTATGAGTAATTTTTAATAATTGTCTAAGACATTTTATGTAAATGATGTTTGCATGGTAACGTGAAATAAATCTTTTAACTTGAACCATATGATCTTACATTAAGTTATGAGTCATTTTCATCTTTGTTGGATTATATGTTTTAATTATGAAGAATTCATTTGTTTAGAATATCCACAATGAAATAATAAATTTGTGAAATAATTTATGTTTCATTCAATCTACTGGTATTAATATTTTGGTTAAAAGTAAAAAATATTAGGAATTAACATTGAATTTTTAAATTATATGGTGATATTGTCATGATATTATTTATTGTTATCATTTAATATACCATAGTTAAAAAATTGTTTCAATTTTAATGCCCCATTAAAAAGAGATACTTCATTTCGATAGTTGATTTTTATGTTTTCATTGCAATGCGACAAATTGTCTTATGCTTTTCAAGTGAGCTATAATTTTAGCCTTTAAAATAAAAATTACTCTTGGTGTAATGACAATTTCATTTAGGTGTTCATTTTTAAAGTTTTGTTTAGTCATATAATGACGAGGTGATCAATATTTAGCCTAGAAGTAAAATTTCTCAAAATCACTCAAAACATGAACGAGCGCATCGGTCTCGACAATGCGATCCCAACACAACTCGTTTCACTCAAAACCAAGCTCGTATGAGGAAGATATCACGTTCTGTCTGCTTTGCCAAATAGAGGAATTTTTGAAAAAAAAGATGCAGAAACTATACAGTCAATAGATCGTACTACTAACGTGGTAGGTGACTAGGTAGGGTCAAAGATGGTCAATGGCCAACCAGGTTTTTCCAAGTGGCACATTACGGTTGGTTAATGGTGTGGTGGTTTGGCTCGATTCTATTGGTCAAAGGACAAACCAATGAGGAAGGGACAAGTGGCAAGCCCAAAGGTTGCCATGTGTCCCTACCCAAAGGTCAAGCTAGCATTGGTGAGCTGCAACAAAATATTATGGCAGGCCGAGGAGTCGAACCCGAGACCTGCACTACACAAGCTCCATGCATTACCTCTACACCACGCACATACAACTTAACATATAATGGTTTTAAGTTGTATTTATTATGTTAATAGTTTGCGGTTGGGGGGAGGGAGCCAGCCCCCTCCCATGTGAACAACACCATACCATCCGGTGGCTAATGGGTAACAACTAATCCAAAACCATGCATGATTAGCACTAAGTGGGATTAACCCATAATTAAATTGTGCTTAGCACTTAATTAATGTGGAGTTAGTTTGGCGGCATTTCTGGTGGTCCTTCCAAATTAGACAATAACTCCAGTTTTAGCGGAATTAACTAGAGTTCCTCCAGTTTTAGTGGAGAATTCCTAAGAGAAATTGATTTTTCCATAACTTTTGCAAAATTCGACCAAATTGGGATCAGGAAAAGGAATTCCTAGATGATTTTGATGTTTTGAGCACACTGAAGTAGGTTTTAGGGGCAGTACAACATTGTAAACAACACTTTTTTCTATTTTGAGCTAATACAGAGGCTCAAGCCATGGAAGCTGGACCAAGGAGATCTAGCCCAAGAGGGGTGAACTCCTTCATCAAAACACTATGTTAAGTGTTCATTTTGATGGTTTGTTATACATTTGTTTGTTGTTGTTACACTTTACTTTCATTTTATTTTTCTCATGATTTGACATAAATTTACCTGTTCATTCACAAACACCATAAAGGAATCCTATGCACATGAAGCAATTGATAAGCATTTGTTTTTAATTCTGAAGTTGAAATTAGCACAACAAAACTAACATTCAACAACATATCAAGTTGGTATCAGAGCAAAGGCTATTTTCTTGATTGCTTGAGTTTTGTGCAAGTTGGGTTTTAATAGTTGCAAATTTGTGATGCTTACAAGGTTAAAGTTGTAGAGAGGAGAAGGGAAACTATTGGTTGCAACTCCTGAGGTAATGACCAGAAGAAGGAGAGCCACAAGGTTGCAATCTCCACCCAAAGATCCAATCCAAACTGCACTTGAAGCACCTCAATTTTTACCTTCAATTGAGATTGAGGAGGTACAAGCAGTACCAGAAGTTGAACTTGAATCCAAAGCCATCATGTCTGGAGCAAGAGAGACTGAAGGTCTTTCAGAAGAGGAAGCATTCAAGAAATATTTCTATGACTTAACTGACATGGTTAGAATCATCTATGAAGAGATGAATACTAGAATGGTTGGAGAGATTTCTAAATCCCCACATGGAGAGGGAAGATCAGGAGATAAAAAGTATGAAAGGAAGGATTCAAAGGGTAATGGAGGAAAGCCTCCTCCATCTCCACCATATTCATCTTCCTCATCATCTTCATCATCCTCATCATCTCAAAAAACATCATCTTCCACTTCCACTACAAAAACTGTTCATACTCATTCAAAATCATCAAAGGAAAAAACTCCCTTACTCAAATTGGAAATTAAGTTTGAACTTCCCATGTATAATGGTGAGGTGAATGTAGAAAAGTTAGACAATTCGAGGTTTATCACAAAATTTAGAACCTTCAAGAAGATGACATAAAAATCTAGTTGGTTTCATTGAGGTTAGAAAGAGCAGCACTAGTTTGGTGGGAAGCAAAGACTCAAGAGGAAATGTGAATTCATGGTAGGATATCCATTTCTTGGGTTGAATTTGTTTATACAATTAAAAGACAATTTCATCCTTTAGCCTATATGCAAAAATCCATTATGGGTTGGAAAATTTTTAGGAAACTCAAGGGCTAAACATTTCAATACTATACTCGAGAGTTTAGGAAAAGGGCTTTGTTTGTTGAAAGTAGCAACAAGAAATGCTAAAAATAGAAGTGATAAAAATAGCACTGCTATAAATAGAAGTTCGAGTACCAGCGTTGGACATAGCAACAAGGAATGAAAAATGGAAGTGCTAAAAATAGCATTGCTATCAATAGCATTTCGAGTTAGATTCCAATTTTAGTTAGTCCTTGAACAAAAATTGAGAAGTAAAACTCGAATTTGATCTTAGCAGCTATTTGTAAAATAATTAATTAATTCATCTTGAGTTAATTAATTGTAGGAAATCAAACATGAAGTCTATGTGAGGACATGCAGCAGTTATCCCATTGATTAAGGAATTTATCCCTTAGTTAAAGAGATAAGGATGAGTTGTAATATTGAGTTGTAATTAGTTAGCTTAGTTAACTAAGTTAAGTCCAGTTACATTAGTTCTAACAGTTTGTAGAATTAGTTGTGAGTTCAGTTAGTTAATTCATGCATGCACGTAACTACTGCACTTTAGATATATGAATATTCTCTCATAAATAACTCATGTATGTCAGTTCAGTCAGAGACCCAGTTGAGATCAGAGGATGGGACAGTGTACTATCAGTTGGAGGATTTTTCCTATATAGGAAACTCACCCATGCAGAAGGAATTACCTCCTTCAGGATTGCGCAGTTACTTTTGAGTTTGGTGAATGTGTGATGAGGCCAATTCACACAGGTGGCAGCATTGGACCCCAAGAGAAACTGTGCAAGGAAATAGGAGGCTTGGAGGGTAGAGGAGAAGGTTTGTTAGAAGCATTTGGCTGTCTATGAGCAGTAGAGGGATTGTATTCAGAGCTGGATAGCTTCCGAGCTAAGGCTTTGTGTAATCTGGACATATTTCCACTTGTATGATAATACAGAGATTGGGTTTTTAGGCTAAGGCTTCCCCCGATTTATTTCTTCTGTGTTATGTGTGATTGATTTCTCATTCTCGGTTATATGTGTTCTCATTGATCTTGCTCAATTCGATTAAGCTTCCATAAAGTTTGTTGTAGAAGTAGATCTTGTATTTTGCTTTAGTCTGTTGCATAATCTATTGATCTACAGTGGGAATTTCTACATGGTATCAGAGTGAAGGTGATCAAGGCGAAGAACATATACAAGAAGGGAGAAGTTCAAAGTTTGAGGTTCCTGAATATAGAAATCGAGTTCTTATTACATCTCAATTTCACCAATGGCATTCAGTGGTTTAAGACTCAAGTATGCCCTTGATGGCAGCTCGAGTTATATAGCATGGAAGGATCACATGGAAGCAGTATTAGAGGATAACGGTTTAAAGGACTTCATTGATCAAGAAGTCCCCAAGCTGACTGATGCTACTCATTTGGCGAAATGGAAGAAATGTGTGGCTAGAGCAAGGAGAATCCTTCTGGAGGGAGTTCAAGATCACATAGTCTCGAGTCTCCATGGGAAAGAGACATCATTTTTGATGTGGAAAACATTGAAAGATCTATATCAGAATAACAGCGATCATAGGAAGCTGGTGCTGAAAGACAAGCTTCGGAAAATCAAGTGTGAAAAGGGTGACACGATCTCTACATATCTGAACAAGTTCACCACCTGTAGGGATGAGCTTGGAAGTGTAGGGATCACGACCACTGATGATGAAATGGTGAGTCTTGCACTCCTCGGTCTTCCTAAGAGCTGGCATAGCTACCAAGACTCAGTTAATGGAAGAGAAAAACTGTCAGATTGAGAATGACTTTGGTCGAATCTGATGGAGGAGGAAATAAGAAGAAGCACCAGAGATGGATCCTGATCGAAGCAACATGATGAGGAAAATCTAGCCTTAGTGAGTAAGGTGAGGAAAGGGAAAGGGAAGGCATCCCATCCCAAATTTGGTTCTTCCCATGGTGGGAAGAAGTTTGACAAATCAAAAGTGTGATGCTTTCATTGTCATGAGGTGGGCTATTTTTCTACAAATTGTCAACTAAAGAAATCCAAGATGGGATCCAAGGAGGGATCTGAAGGTGAGGCATTGGCCTCACAGTTCGAGTTGGATTTCACCCTCATCGCATGCATGGTTTCATCCATGGTGGGATGTGGTTGGTTTCTGGACAGTGGAGCTTCTTTCCACATGACCGACGACAAGAGTTTGTTCAGTACCTTGAAGGAGAAAGATCTACATATACTCATAGCGATGGGTAATGATGAAAATTATAGTGTCTCATTTGTAGGCACGGTTGTTTTTCACAGGGAGCATGGAGCTCGCATTACCTTGACCGATGTCAAGTATGTACTAGGACTGAAGAAAAATTTGGTGTTCATTGCAATGCTGGAAGACAAAGGCTATGATGTAGTCTTCAGTAAGGGAAAGATTTTCCTTAGACATGTCACCACGAGACAGGTGAAGCAGATTGGTTCACGAGTTAAGAACCTGTATGCTCTTGAGGTTCAAGATGCATTCAAAGCCTTGAGGAGCAAGGCAACTTATGGAGACTTGGTGGTTGAGAGGGAGAGTACATTACCTCTCAACATGCAGCCACAGAAGAAGTCTCAGATGATTATGGAGGAGCCATGATTGCTAAAGCAACTTCAGGAGGTTGTGGAGCAGCTACAACTGGGGAAGCCAAGAGGTGATAGAGTGGAGGCATCCAATCATGCAAAGACTTCCAGTAGGAGGAAATTTCGAGCCAAGTGGGTAGAGGGATCACATGCATCCATACCTCCAGGTCGGAGGTGGGGCAATGTGGAGTGATAGTCCCAAGAAGACTAGAATAGGGGTAGGATCATTGAGGTACCCAACCTCTTCGATTAGACCTTGCTACGGGGGCCCCAAAGAGGAGTAGCAGGATTAGCTAAGTGGGTAGAGACAGATGCGGATGGAGCGGCAGAGAGAGCTACAGTGTAGGAATCCCAAGGTAGTACAGAGCTAGGAAGCTGCAATAATGCGAGAGGCATAGGAGTGTTGCACCAGTGCAGGATGGCACAAAGAGGTGTGCAACGATGTGAGATGCATGGAGTGTTGCAGTAGCTCAGAGGTCACAGAGGGAGCACTTGTCAGCGGTAGAGGGAGCTTCAACGTCAGAGGGTGTTTATAGCCCAATATGGAGGTTAGTTAGGAGATCAGTTACTTACTTCTCAGTAACTGAGTTGCAGTGCAACAATGGGAAGCACGATGCAACATGATGAGAGGAGGTGCAGTGCAGATGCATGCTGGGAGATAGGACGAACAACAACATGGATGCAGCAGGAGGAATTAGTGTGATTGATGCAATCAGAGGTCAAAGTGACAGAGACTAGAGTAGTCAGATACTGAAGAGTACAAAGGTGTAGAGTTTTCAGTCAATAGAGGCAATAGTAATCAGAGACTTTGATGACAGAGGCATCATTCTGATTCAAGCTGGATATTTTTTTGTTTCTGGAGTTGCTGGAGCAACAACACTTGAGAGAAGTGTTGCATGCAAAACATTCCAAAGGTTCATGGACGGGTTCGAGTTGAATGCCTTTCTTGTTGAGATGGAGTGTTGAAATAGCAACAATAAATGCTAAAAATAGAAGTGCTAAAAATAGCATTGCTATGAATAGCAGTTTGGGTACCAGTGTTGGACATAGAAACAAGGAACGAAAAATGGAAGTGCTAAAAATAGCATTGCTATAAATAGAATTTTCGAGTTAGATTCCAATTTCAGTTAGTCCATGAACTAAAATTGAGAAGTAAAATTCGAATTTGATCTTAGCAGTTGTTTGTAAAATAATTAATTAATTCATCTTGAGTTAATTAGTTGTAGGAAATCAAACATGAAGTCTATGTGAGGACATGCAACAATTATCCCAGTGATTAAGGAAATTGTCCCTTAGATAAAGAGATAAGGATGAGTTGTAATTAGTTAGCTTAGTTAACTGAGTTAAGTCCAATTAGATTAGTTCTAACAATTTGTAGAATTAATGGTGAGTTCAATTAGTTAATGCATGCATGCATGTAATTGCTACACTTCAGATAACTTAATATTCTCTCATAAATAACTCATGCATGGAAGTTCAGTCAGAGACCCAGATGAGATCAGAGGATGGGACAGTGTACTATCAGTTGGAGGTTTTTTCCTATATAGGAAACTCATCCATGCAGAAGGAATTACCTCCTTCAGGATTGCGTAGTTACTTCTGAGTTTGGTGAGTGTGTGATGACGCCAATTCACATAGGTGGCAGCATTGGACCCCAGGAGAAACTTCAAAAGGAAATAGGAGGCTTGGAGGGCAGAGGAGAAGGTTTGTGAGAAGCCTCTGACTGTCTGTGAGCAGTAGAGGGATTGTATTGAGAGCTGGATAGCTTCTGAGCTAAGGCTTTGTGTAATCCAAACATATTTCCACTTGTATGATAATACAGAGATTGGGATTTTAGGTTGAGGCTTTCCCCGAGTTATTTCTTTTGTGTTATGTGTGATTGATTTTTCATTCTCAGTTATATGTGTTCTCATTGATCTTGCTCAATTCGATTAAGCTTCCGCAAAGTTTGTTGTAGAAGTAGATCTTGTATTTTGCTTTAGTCTATTTCATAATCTGTTGATATACAGTGGGAATTTCTACATTGTTGTTAGGAGTAAACTTGAATTCTCAAGACACATTGTTGAAATATATTGTGGGTTTACATTCCTACTTAAAACGAAATATCTTTATGTTCAATCCAAGAAATTTAGATGAGGCATGTCTGCAAGCCACGCACATTGAAGCAATAGGAAAGAACATTCATGAAGAGAGTAGTAAGAAGAAGCCATTCAAGGGTAAGGATAAAGATAATGGTGAAAAATGGAAAGGAAAGATGAATTCAAGTGTGAAGAAAGAAGGGGAGAAAACTATATTCCAACATTGTTCCAAAGCGGGGAATGATGAAACCCATTGTTAGAAATTACATCCCAAACTAAGGCCTAAGAAACCAAACAATAAGGGAAAACAAAAGACGATTGCTACCACAAAACATGATCTTGGATCAGATTCTAGTGATGAGACCAATATTTTAGCCATTGTCACAAAAAAAAAAAAGGTTATTGCAAACACTAGTTCCTCACATAGTCACAACAACTCTCCAAATGAAGAATCACGAGTAGAATTGTTCCATGTAAGGGTAATTTCAAATCATACAACGATTGCTACATTATTTGATAGTGGGTCACAATCGAAATTAATTTTAGAAGACTTGGTAAAACATATTAACCTTGAAACTATATTTCATCACAAGTAATATCCCTTGGTTTGGATAGATAATAATGCAAATTTACAGGTTACAAGGAAATGCTTATTCAAGTTTTCCATTACTGAAAAATTCATTGATGAAGTTGAGTTAGATGTAGTTCCACTTGACATCTTAGGATCATTCTGGGGAGCCCATATTTGTATGATAGGAAAGTTCTATTTTATCGCCATGAGAAAAAATATATGTTGCTCAAGGATGGAGTGGAGTATATTGTGAGATCCCATCGCAAAAAGTTAAACATTTCTTTGGTTAATGCAGGGCAGATGAAGAGACTAGTAAATGCAAGTAAAATTTTTGTGCTCCACATGATCAAGAAAAAAAATGATATTAATTATGAATCTTTTGAAGGTTGTGATGATAAGTTAAAATATGATTTGTTTGATGTGGTAAGAAATCATGGCGAGATGTTTCAGGAACCAAAGGGGTTACCTCCCAAGAGGGGAATTTAGCATGAGATACAACTGCAGTAGGATGTTCCACTTCCAAACATTGGCATGTATCACATGTTTATCATGGAGATTATGGAAATCAAGAAGAAAATTCAAGAATTGTTGAACAAAGGTATCATATGCCCATATACTTTGCCACATGGTTCACCATTGTCTTGGTGCCAAAGAAGGATGGGACTTGGCGCATGTGTGTGGATTTTTGTGCACTAAAAAAATAACGGTAAAGAATCGTTATCCACTGCCAAGAATTGATGATTTTCTTGATCAATTGAGATATGCAAATTATTTCACTAAGTTAGAGTTATGAAGTGGTTATCATCAAGTTAGAATACCTGAAGAGGACATTTGTAAAACCACATTTAAAACTAAACAAGGATTGTTTGAGTGGCTTCTTATGCCTTTCAGTCTTACAAATACTCCAGCTACATTTGTGAGAGTTATGAATGATGCATTGAGGCCATTTCTAGATGACTTTGTCATTGATTACTTAGATGATATTCTCATATTCAGCAAATCCAGAGATGAACATGTCATGCATGTGAACAAAGTTCTTGATGTCTTGAGAAAAGAACAATTATTTTTAAAGATGTCAAAGTGTGAATTTGGCAAGACTTCTTTAGTGTCTTTGGGACAAATTGTTGGAGGAGGTGAGCTGAAGATAGAACCCTCTAAGGTTGAGGTCATTGTGAATTGGCCCAAGCCCATTATAGTTACGAAGGTAAGAAGCTTTCTCGAGGCAACACAATATTGGAGGAAATTTATTGCTAATTTTTCTTCCATTGCAACTCCACTACATGAATTGATTAGTGTCAAGAAATTATTCCATTGGGGAGATGTATAGCAGAAAGAATTTGATGCTTTAAAACATAAGATCAGTTCAGCACCAGTATTGGCTCTTTCGGATCTTAGACAACAATTTGAGATTCAAATGGATGCCAGTGATTATGCCATGGGAGCAGTTCTCATGCAACATGGTAAGCCCATTTCATTTCATTCTAAAAAATTTAATGGAGATGTGACTAGCTATCCCACTTATGACAAAGAACTTTATGCATTGGTACAAAGTGTTAAAAAAATGAAACACTACTTGATGGGGAAGGATACCATTATCCATACCGGTCATCAACCATTGCAATACTTACAATCACAGTCAAAGTTGCAACAATCATGACAGTTCAGATGGATGGGTTTTCTACAACAATTTCATTGGGTTATCAAGTACAAAAAGGGAATCTACAATAAGGTAGTTGATATGCTTTCTAGGCCTATTATAAATTCATTTATTATACTCGAGCACAATTCTATTTTACATGAAAGTTACATTGAGCATTATGCATATGATACTGACTATTATGAAACCAACTCACAAAAAGATAGAAAATATAGAGCAACGACTTCAAAATAAGCCTCTTCGAGGGGGAAACCTCCTTTACATTACATAAATGAATAACTCTTGGATGATACAAATTACAAGACCTCCTTTCTATATATTTGAGTCTAAGGGGTCCCAATACAATAAGAGCCTACATAATAATAATATTGTAGGGGAACAACAATAACAATAGTGGGCTTCTATGGGGCATACTAATAACAACATGGGGACTATATGGGCACAATAATACAATAAGGGGGTTGCACTAATAATAATAAGGGGTTACACTAGTAGTATAGGGACCTAACATGCCCCTCTACTTCAAAAAGTGTTGTCCTCAATGCTGGAGTAGTTTTGGGTGCTTCCGTATAAAATTCTCATGCTCCCATGTGAAATATTCAGCGAATAAGTTCTTCCACTTGATAAGATACTTTGAAATTGATCAATTTCGTAGCTTTCAGGTTCTGGTTTCTGTGACTACTTCAGGTTCCAATATGATTTTTCCTTCCTCATCAAGTTCGGACAATATTGTTTGAACTAGGATTTTGCCACCTATAACCTTCTTTAAGCATGAAACATGGAGAGCTAGGGGAAGTTGGGAAGATGTAAGAAGCTCCAATCTGTATTGCATAGTACCAATATTTTTCACACCTTCTAAGGACCATAATAATTTGGTGATAATTTATTATCCTTCTTAGCTTGCTTGAGGGATATTTGTTTGCATGGTCATAGCCATAGGAATACCTAGGCGCCTACATCAAAACTTCTTTCACTACGATGTTGATCTGCCTATTTTTCATTCTATTTTGTGTAAAAGTGAGATCCTTTAAGAGTTGGAAAACTTGTTGTTGTTGAGGGTCTTCCTTAACACCTTCATGAGATACAATATGACCCAAGCATTCCACCTCTTGTACTCCAAAGAAACATTTGGAGGTTTTTGCATATAATTGTTTGTCCTCAATAGTCTGAGCACTCTATCAACATGTTGAGCATGATCCTTCCAAGACTTGTTGTATATTACTATATCATCAAAAAATACTAACACAAATTTTCTAAGGAATGGTTTGAAAATGGAATTCATCAAACCTTTAAATGTAGAAGGTGCATTGGTAAGGCCAAAAGGCATGGCCAAAAATTCATAATGGCCCTCATGAGTTCTAAATGTTGTTTTCGGAATGTCTTTAGTCTTCATTCTGATTTGATGATATCCTGCATGAAGGTCCAACTTGCTGAAGTAAATTTCTCCATGAAATTTCATCCAATAAATTCATCAATGAGAGGAATGGAAATTATCTTCAAATAGTGAGCTTGTTGAGCTCCCTATAATCCAGAACACATGCACCATGATCCATCCTTCTTGTGCACCAATACTACTAGAGCAGAGAAAGAACTTTGACTAGGTTGAATTATACTAGCCTCTAGCATTTCTGCAACCATACGTTCAATTTCACTCTTTTGTGCAAAGGGATATTTGTAAGGCCTGATGTTTTGAGGAACACTTTCTAAAAAATGAATAGCATGATCATGATCACAAATAGGTGGGAGGCCTTTGGGAATATCAAATACCTTAGAATAATTGTCTAAGATTTTTTAGAGATTTGGAGAAATAGATGATTTCAACGTGGGAACGTGTAGCAAACATAATTGTGCAATTACACCACACTGTTCTTCCTTTAGAAACTTTGTCATGCCATTCGAGCTGATTATATTTCCTGGTTTCCATGTGATACCCCTTAATTCAACTTCCTTTCCTTCTGAAAAAAATTCAAGAAGAGTTCTTTAAAATTAAAAGTTATTGTACCCAAAAATTGTAGCCATTGGACTCCTAGTACAACATCAGCACCATCCATTGGAATGGAAAGCACTGGACTATTCAAAACATATTCTCCCATGGATAGGTTGATATTATGGCACTTTCCAGAGCAATTTATGGTTCTTCCATTTGCAACCATCACTTGACACTCTGGTGTTGGATATAGGAAGCAATTTAATTCCTTCATTATCTTACAATGAATAAAATTATGGGTATTGCCCGAATCAGTCAACACTGTTACCTTTTTCTTCTTGAATGTCCTTCCATCTTGATAGTTTGAGGAGTGGTAATTCCTACAAATGCATTACAATATATGGCCAGATTCATTTCTTGATGCTCGATGTGATCTTTCACTTCTTGAACCTTTTTCTTCTTGATATGTCCTTCTATCTTGAGAATTTGAGGAGTGGTAATTCTTACCAATTCTTTACAAGATATGCTCGAATTCATTTCTTATTTCTCTAGGGTTGGTTCTTGGTGTATATCCTCTTATTTTTATGTTTCTTGATACTTTTCTTCCTCCTCTTCACAATCTATGTAAAATAATTTCTTCTCAACACACTTATGACCTTTAGTGTATTTGCTATCACAAATGTAACAAATCCCTTTTTCTCTTTTTTCTTCCAATTGTTGTGGTGTAAACCTTGTAGGTTGTGGAAGTCTATGAGAAAAAACACTTCCATATTTATATTTGTGAGTGGTAGGATCCTTGTTTCCATAATTTCACTTTCAATGTTTCTTGCCAACCTAAATGCCTTCTCCAATGAATTAGGCTCCCAAAGACGAACCTCATGTTGAATGTTATCCTTTAAAGTCCCTATGAAGACATCAATCCTTTGATTCTCTAGAATATCATTTACCATATTCAAGTTTTTTAAGTTCCCAATATGCTCTACCATTGAACCCTTTTGTTTGAGAGTTATCAATTGGCTAAAGAAGGTGTTTCTCTTTGTATCCTCATAATGTTCTATCATTTCCTCCATGAAAATTAACCAAGTGAGAAGTGGTTTACGAGAACAAAGCCCTTTATACCATAAAAATTGATTCGACTCTAAATATAAAGATGTAATACGTACATTTTGTAACATTTGTACATCATGTAGATCAAAATATTGTTCAATCTGTAGTATCAAATTTACCAGATCCTTGCCATAAAACTTCCTCATATCACATTTTCTTGATTTTAGGAGCTCGATCTTGAAACGACTACAACTTTGTAATTTCAGATCTCCAATTTGTGCAATTTCTTCCTGTGGTATCTCTCTAAGTCCCCTTTCTAACACCACATGTCTGATAAATATTGGATTCTTTAAGAAAGCGTTATCCCAAATCTCCTACGATGACCTAATTATACACTTTTTCAATAAAGAGAAATTGTACTAAGTGCCACGTGCCACTATTTCAACCTTCGGACCTAAAAACAATTCAAAGAAATTTACAGTCTGTCCCCTTTCTGTAAATTCTGACTAAATTTCAATCTGATGCCCATAGAGAAAGTTATGATGATTTTCCCAAGGTTACCTATTTGGGATGTAATTCGGGAGCCTGCCAAAACCCTAAATCTATTGGACTGTATATCCAAAAATATATCAAAACAGGATCTAAAATTTGGACGTGAGCTTCATAAAGATTTTAGCTCAAATGGGTTTTAATTTTAGAGTCTGAGCCTTCGTAGAAACAAAATTATAGAGAAAATTCCATGATGACCTGTTTGAGATGGAATTATGGAGCTTTCACAAACCCTAACTTCCTCAAATCATATATCCAAAAATATAGCGAGACAAGATCTGAAATTCAGACGTGGGGTTCAGTGTAATTTCAGCTCAAATTTTTTTTTTTTTAGCTTCTGAAACGACGAAGAAAAAAAGTTATAGCGAAAATTCCATGATGAGTTGTTTGGAGCAGCAAAACCCTAGAATCTGATACCAAATTTTATGAAACCAACTCACAAAAAGATAAAAAAGATAGATCAATGACTTCAAAATAAGCCTTTTCGAGGGGGAAACCTCCTTTACATTATACAAATGAATAATTCTTGGATGATATAAATGACAAGACCTCCTTGCTATATATAGGAGTCTAAGGGGTCCCAATACAATCAGAGCCTACATAACAATAATATTGTAGGGGCACAACAATAACAATATAGTGGGCTTCTATGGGGTATACTAATAACAACATGGGGACTATATGGGCACAATAATATAATAGGGGGGTTGCACTAATAATAATAAGGGGTTACACTATTAGTATAGGACCTAACACTAACTTTCAAGATGTGTATGCACGCTTGAGGCAAGGAAACCAAATTGAAGAGTTAGATTACCATGTACATAACAATTTGTTGTATCACTTGGGAAAGTTATATATTCCACACGGAGAAAGAAACAATATCATAAGGGAGGCACACACTTCATTGATTGCTAGACACTTTGGTGTAGGCAAGACAACAACAAATCTCTAAAGATATTGTTATTGGCCATGCATGTTTGATAATGTATCTCGTCTCATTAGAGGATGTTCTTTGTCTGCAAGAAGTAAGCCTAGCAATAGGAAACTAGGATTGTACACTCCACTTTCGGTACCTTGACATCCATGGGAGCGTATCTCAATGGATTTTGTAGGAGGTCATCCATTTTCAAGGAAAGGTCATGATTACTTGTATGTAGTTGTAGATAGGTTCAACAAGATGTGTATTCTAACACCATGTAAAAGAAAATTACAGTTGAACAAATAGCTCATCTTTTCTTTCAAAATATTTGGGTTCATTTTGGTCTTCCTATTTCCATTGTAAGTGATCGAGATTCTTGATTTGTTGGGAATTTTTGGTCAAATTTGTGGGATGTGAAGGACACTAAGTTGAAGAATAATACAACATTTCATCCATAAACAGATAGACAAACCAAGATGGTCAACAAGACAGTCATTCATCTTCTTAGAGGATATTGCAGCAAACATCCCAAGTTGTGGGATGAACAGTTACATTACATACAACATGCATACAACAGGGCAAAGCATTCTTCCACAAACACATTGCCATTTGAGGTATGTTTTGGGTACTTGCCAAGATCACCATTGGAATTCAACTTTGATAAATATGTCACCATCGGTGGTCATAATGACATCGATAAGGAAAGGAAGTTCATTGAGCAAATTCAGTTGATACATCACACAGTGCAAGAACAGCTTGAAAGAAGTCAAAGAAACTACAAAGTAAGGCATGGAAAACACCGCATAGATCATAAATTTCAAGTTGGAGATGAAGTTTGGTTATATATTAGCAAAGAGAGACTTCACAGGGAATGTAAAAAGTTGAATCCAATCCATTGAGGTCCTTTTAAAATTATGGAAAAGATTGGTAACAATGCATTTAAGCTAGATTTGCCTCCTTATATGAAAATATACTCTGTTGTTAATATTGAGAATTTGAGATTTCTTGAGCCTTCTTTGATTGATGATCAAGGAGAGCATGTTCAATTTCCATCAATAGATGATTTCTCCCCAGAATATCTTGATGAAATTCAGCAAGATCTCATACTTGACAGAAGAACCAAAATTTCGAAGAGAGGGAATGTTGAATACCTTTGAGTGGGACTGAAGGGATAAAATCATTCTAAGGCCAAATGGTTGCAGATGGAGAAGGTGAGGGAGATGTACCCTCACTTGTTGAATAATTGATAGTGTCTTTTAGGGTCCACAAGGCTTCCAATGCGGAGGAATGATCAGGTGACCAGTATTTAGCTTGAAAATTGAAGTGGTCAAAATCACTCAAAACCTAAATGACCGCGTCCGTCTTGGCGATATGATGTCAATGCAACTTGTTTCACTCAAAATTGAGCTCGTATGAGGAAGATATAGCATTTTGTATGCTTTTCCAAATAGAGGAATTTTTGAAAAAAAAAAGGTACAGCCAATGCACAGTCAGTAGTTTGTACTACTGATGCGGTAGGTGACTGGGCAGGGTCAAATGTGGTCAATGGCCAACCAGGTTTCTCCAAATGGAACATTGTTGTTGGTTAACGGTATGGTGATTTCGCTCGATTATATTGGTCATAGGATGGACCAATGAGGAGGGGATAAGTGACAAGCCCAAAGGTCACCACGTGCCCATCCCCAAAGGTTGGGCTGGCATCGACGCACTACAAATTTGTTTTATGATAGGCCAGGGAGTTGAACCCAGGACCTACACTACACAAACTCCACACATTACTACTACACCACACACATACGACTTAACATATAATGGTTTTAAGTTGTATTTATTATGTTAACGGTTTGTGGTTGGGGGAGGAGGGAGCCAGCCCGCGGGCCACCCCCCTCCCATATGAACACCACCATACCATCTGGTGGCTAATGGCTAACAACTAATCCATAACTGCGTGTGATTAGCGCTAAGTGGTATTAACTCATAATTAAATCATTCTTATCACTTAATTAATGTAGAGTTAGTTTGCCAGCATTTCTGGTGGTCCCTCCAAATTCTGCAGTAACTCCAGTTTTAGCAGAGTTAACTAGAGTTCCTCTAGTTTTAGTGCAGAATTTCTAGGAAAAATTGATTTTTCAATAAATTTTGCAAAATTCGACCAAATTGGGATCATGAAAAGGCATTCCTAGATGATTTTGATGTTCTGAGCACATTGAAGCAGGTTTCAAGAGTAGTAGAGCATTGTAAACAACATTTTTTTTCCATTTTGAGCTAATATAGAGGCCCAAGCCATGGAAGACGGACCAAGGAGATGTAGCCCAAAAGGGGTGAACTCTTGCATCAAAACATTGTGTTAAGTGTTCATTTTTATGGTTTGTTGTGCATTTGTTTACTGTTGTTCAACACTTTACTTTCATGTTATTTTTCTCATGAATTTTACATAAAACCTGACATAAATTTACCTGTTCATTCACAAACACCATAAAGGAATCTTATGCACATGAAGCAAATGATAAGCAGTTGTTTTTAGTTCTGAAGTTGAAATTAGCACATCAAAACTAACATTCAACAACATATCATATAATTTGTCCATAATGCCATGGTTGAAATATGGTGAAAACTTAAGGTTTTTTGTAATTGTGATATTTGTTTTTAAGGTTTTTATGAGTCATGATATTTTATCTTTAATGCTATGGTTGCAAACAAATAGAATTTTAGGGTTTTTTAGAGTCATAATATTTTATATTTAATGTCATGGTTTAAAATTGTTGGAATTTTAAGGTTTTTCAGAGACGTGATATTTATCTTTAACGCCATTAATAAACAATGTTGGAATTTTAGCTTGAAAAAAAAGTGTTGATGCAGTATCAACACTTCATGTTTTTAGGGTGATTTTTCATGATTTTTGTGCAAAAAAAATTGGTTTAATTTAGCCTAGAGAAAATGTTGTTCTAACATCAAAAATTCTCATTTTTGGGGTGTTTTTTCATGTTTTTGGCACAAAAAATAAGGTCTTTTTTTCTAGAGTTTTCATCTTGAGGTTATTGTGCCCATTAAGTTGGTAACTTTGTTTAATGGTACTCCTGATATACATGCATTGAATAGTATACATAGTCTTGGTTCGCCATCAAATGACCAGTCCCATACATAGTCTAGATGAAACTCTAAAGGCCTCATCCTAGGCCTGATGCTAAATAAGCTCACTCTAGAAAGAGATTTGAGCATGATGTTGGAAGGCTCTTGCTCATATGAGCAACCTCTAGGACTATTCTTCTTATAGAAGAATATTGTCCTTTGTCAGACCATTCTCCAACCAAGGTCATAATGACACAAGGAGAATTTTTGTCCATCATACCATTCTCCAACAATGGTTATAATGACACAAGGAGAAGTTGTAGAAATTTTGGTGTAGATTTGAAACTACTCATGAAATTTTCTAAATCACAAGACTCAAACCTACTCTACTTCTCTCAGGAATCTAACTCACAATCTAGAACACAAATCATAAACATGAAATAATAAATAGCATGGATACACAAATATTTATCTAGGGAGGGCAACTGCTCAAAACCCCTCTTATATGTACTGCATTAATCAAAGAATAGAGATGTAATACATATGCTTGCTCAAGCCTGAGAACAACCTACAAGTGCATAGTCTATCTCTATGCCTCACTAACTGACTCTGGTCAACACTTAGCCAAATTCTAAGCCCTCCAAGCCCCTATTTCCTTGTGTTGTTCCTTGAGGAATTAGCCCCTAATATTTAGGAATTTTTTCCTCAATTGATTGCTCAATCCTTAAGGTTTGATCTTTGATTGCATGCACCACTTGTACACATTGGAATAGTCTACAATTGATAGTACACTACCTTGGAATCTCCATCTCAACTGGGTAACTCGAATTATCTACATGTATTAACTAATTTGGGATGATTGATTAGTTAACTATATGATCACTAAGTTTGACTGAAGTCACACTACTCAACTAACCTTCCACTAGTTCTTACAACAGTTAGAATTAGTTTAACTAAACACAACATAATATAATTGAATTAGATTGTTACAAATTAGCACTCAATCATGTTGAACTAAAATCAAGCTTCCCCAACTTAAATTTATTGATTTAACTAAATGACAAGTGATGTGTCACCTCAGTTAACTATCTCCAAGATTTTTGCTGATGTGGAAATTCAAATTTTCTCTAGTTTGAGCAAGGGAAGGTCAAAATGAGATTTTTTTGGTGCATTTTCAACACTCCCTCTCAGTAAGAAAGGGATATCAACCACCCTTATCCTTCCATTGTGGAACTCAAAATTCCCTCTTGACAAGGCCTTTTTCAAAATGTCAACATCTTGTTCCCCTGTCGCAATGTAATCTAGCAATATTATTCGCCTCTGCACATAGTCCTGTAAATGGTAATACCGGATATCTATATGCTTGGATCAATCATGAAATATTGGATTTTTAAAGATCTTGATGCAACTCTGATTATCACAGTATATCACATTTAGATCCATCATCTGACCAAAGAGTCCCACAAGTATCTTTCTCATCCAGACCACCTCACATGTTGCTTGAATTGTGGCCATGTATTATGCTTCTATTGACTTGAGTGTCACATATCTTTGCTTCCTGTTGTAACAGGAAACAATTATGGAACCAACACTATAAATTCCACCTGATGTAATCTTTCAGTTGGATGGAATCCTCACCCAGTCTACATCTATGAAGCCACATAGATTCACTTCCTATGTTTGTTTGTACCATAGTCCAAACTGGCTAGTGCCTTTAAGATATCGCAAAACATTCTTATCTACCTTCCAAAATAATTTGGATGGCCTAACCATAGCTTGGATCAAATGGTTGAATGCATATCACATATTTGGTCATGTGTTCAAAAGATACATTAGTGAACCCACAAGCTACTGATAAATGGTAGCCTCCACTTCCTCACCTCAAGTGGCATCCTCTTTCCTCCAACTGGTTGCTAGAGGAGTCTCCATGGGTTTGCTACTCTCCATGCACAACTTCTTCAATATGTCACTTGCATACTTTCCATAACAGACAAGCAGTTCCCCATCTCATTTCCATACTTCCAAACCAAGGAATTAGTGCATGAGTCCCATGTCCTTCATTTAAAAATATCTTGCAAGGTCCTCCTTGCAAGATCTAAACAACTTCTCATCAACTGTTAAAATAAAATCTTGAACATATAAGACAATAGTAAACAATTTACCTTCTACCAAAATATGATAAAGGTTTGCATCTGCTTCACTTTTGGTGAAGCCCAACCCGATGACACAGTCGTCGGTCGTGGTGTACCGAGATCAGGGTGCTTTCTTGAGACCATACAATTCTTTCTTGAGTCTGCACACATGTGACTATCAATAAAAGGTCTCAAAACCTTTTGGTTACTTGATGTACACCTCATCCTCAATAACTCCATTGATGAATGTTGTTTTTTTATCCATCTGGTGGATCTTCCACCCCATCTAGTCAGCCAGTGCAAGAATTGATCTAATGGATGAGTACGTTGATATTGGACCAAAGGTCTCCTCGTAATCAATTGCCTCAACTTGAGAGAATCCCTGGGCCACACATATGGCCTTATAATTATCTATGCTTCCATCTGCTGTATGATTTACATTGAAGATCCATCTCCAACCCACAACTAATTTATCTAATGGTCTTGGGACCACTTCCCAAATAGTGTTCTTTACAATGGACTCGTATTCCTCCACCATTACATCAACCCATACAGGTTTATCTATTTCTTCCTCGAAAGAGGATGGATCATTCTCTACAAGCTCAGTCATTAGAGCCACATAGCCAATGTACTGATCATGTGACCTTCTTTGCCTGTGTTGTGAAGTGGGTGCTCCCACATTCTCTTTAGCATCATGCAATAATATCTCAAGTTCTATGGTTCTTCTTCTACCTTCTCTTAATGTTTTTTCATGAGTGGTTGTCTCCACTCTCTATTCCTCAATTTGTGGTTATTGCATAACTTCTTGAGGTTCTTCCTTTGGAGCTAAAAGCTCATGCTCTGGTTGCAACTGAATCTCTCTCTAAAGAGAGAATCTCATTGCTTTCTCCTCGTCAAGCTTCTTCCTTGATTCTTTGGAGACATGGCAATAAACATAGGCTTCAAAAATCACGAAGTGTAAAACATCTAGTTTCCTCCCTGAGAAAGCTTCCTCCTGTGTACTCATGCCAAGAATATGATGAGTACTCTTGTTCTGCAAATAGACTGTTGTGTTTCATGTTTCAACCCACAAATGCATAGGTAGGCCCCGATCATGCAACATCACCCTTACTGCTATGAGGTATTATTGCTTGAATTTTTGTGTGTACATTTTGTGGCATAGTGCCCAAATTCATGACAACTGAAGCACTTAATTTTGGACAAGTCTTTCTCCTTTCCCCCTTTGCTAGTTTCTGGTTTGGATTGAGATTTATTCCCTTTTCCTTTCCTGCCCTTTCTAGCCAATGCACATTTTTGTTCATCCTCTCCCTCAAATTAAATCTCATCTCTAGTATTCCGCCTTATTTTCTCCTGTGCCAAATCAGACTATAAGCGTTCCCAATTTGGTAGTTTCTCCCTGTCATTCACTAAATTTGGGTAGTTATGTCAGCTCTTGGGAATGCCTAGAAGGGACAGGCTTACCAAATCATCTTCTGACATGGTAACACCCACTCTTTCAAGTTCATCACCACATTGTGTTACCCTGCTCAGATATTATACATAACATCACACACAATCATCCAACATCATCAACAAAACCCTCAGGAGACAAGTCAACCACTCAAACAATTTGTCCCTAGGTCCCAAAACTATTCTGGATCTCTTAGGCCATAGTCTCTCTCATGCTATGGGAAAGGGAGAGACCAACAACCTAAAGTCACTCTCACAAGCTTGCCTTTTGGTGACTATGGACCAAAATTTCTAGTTATGTACGAGGGACCCAAATATTTAAGGCACTTTTCTAGTCTAGAATCTTGACCTCTGCACAAAACTTGCTACAACCTTCAGAATTCAATAAGGACATGATAAAAATGATGATAACTAAAAAATAAACCTCATGACTAGCCCCGAGCATCCCCAACCAAGATTGACATTGTGCCAAACACTTGGCATCAATGCAACCTATAGGTCTATGATACAAGACATATCATAAATGACCAAAACAACTTATGAAACGTAACCAAAAGGATCACCTCCTTCTCCATGTTGAAAATAGCAAGAATAAATGCTGAAAATAGAAGTGCTAAAAATAACAATGTTATAAATAGCAGTTCGGGTATCAGTGGTGGACATAGCAACAAGGAATGAAAAATGGTAGTGCTAAAAATAGCATTTCTATAAATAGCATTTCGAGATAGATTCCAATTTTAGTTAGTCCCTGAACTAAAATTGAGAGGTAAAATTCGAATTTGATCTTAGCAGCTGTTTGTAAAATAATTAATTAATTCACCATGAGTTAATTAGTTGTAGAAAATCAAACATGAAGTCTATGTGGGGACAAGCAACAGTTTCTCCATTAACTGAGGAATTTATCCATCAGTTAAAGAGATAAGGATGAGTTGTAATATTGAGTTGTAATTAGTTGGCTCAGTTAACTGAGTCAAGTCCAATTAGATTAATTCAAAGAGATTTTTGAATTAATTGTGAGTTCAATTAGTTAATGCTTGCATGCATGTAATTGCTACTCTCCAAATAACTGAATATTCTCTCATAAATAATTCATACATGTCAATTCAAATAGAGACCCAGTTGAGATCAAAGGAAGGGATAGTGTACTATCAGTTGGAGGAATTTTCCTATAAATGAAACTCATCCATGCATAAGGAATTATCTCCTTCAGGTTTGTGCAGTTATTCCGAGCCAAGTAAGCAGTGTGGGGTGGGAATTCACACAAGTGGAAGCACCAGACCCCAGGAAAAATTGCGTAAGGAAATAGGAGGCTTGGAGAGCAGAGGAGAAGGTTTGTGAGAAGTCTTTGACTGTCTATGAGTAGCAGAGGGATTGCAGAGAGAGTGGGATAGCTTGTGAGCTGATTCTTTTTGTAATCCAAACTATTTTCCACTTGTATGATATTACAGAGATTTGGGTTTTAGGCTGAGGCTTTCCCTAGGATTATTCTTCTGTGTTCATGTGTGATTGCTTCTCATTCATCTGTTATATGTGTTCTTATTGATCTTGCTCATATTCGATTAAGCTTCCGCAAAGTTTGTTGTAGAAGTAGATCTTGTATTTTTCTTTAGTATGTTGCATAATTTGTTGATCTACAGAGGAAAATTCTGCATGGTATCAAAGCAAAGGTGATCAAAGCAGAGAACAGTATACGAAAAAGAGAATTCGAAGTTATTAATATATATATATATATATATATATTCCTTGTGGAAAAAGACCCAAATTCAAAAAAAAAATCAACTAAATCAGAGTTCGGATGAGAGAGATATCACTGATTTAAAATCAGCTCTTTTCTAGAAAATTTCATGACGGCGGGAAAGATGAAACAGATTGGTGTGCTAGCCAAGAACCTGTATGCACTTGAGGTACAAGATGCATGAAAATCCTTGAGGAGCAAGGCAAAGGTTAGATACTTGGTGGTTGAGAGGGAGAGTACATTACCTCTCAACATGTAGCGCTAGAAGAAGTCTTAGACAATTATGGAGGAGCCATAATTGGTGAAGCAGCTTGAGGAGGTTGTGGAGTAGCCACAACTGGGGAAGCTAAGAGGAGACCGATTGGAGGCATCCATTCATGCAGAGACCTCCAATAGGGGAAAATTTCAAGCCAAGTGGGTAGAGGGATCACATGCATCCATACCTCCAGGTGGGAGGTGGGGCGATGTGGAGTGATAGTCCCAAGAAGGCTGAAATAGGGGCAAGATCTTTGAGGTACCCAACCTCTTTGATTAGACCTTGCTATGGGAGCCTCGATGAGGAGTAGCATGTCTATCTGAGTGGGTAGAGACAAATGCAGATGGAGCGATAGAGAGAGCTACAGTGCAGGAATCCCAAGACAGTGCAAAGCTAGCAGACTGCAACAATGCAAGAGGCACAGGAGTGTTGCACCAGTGCAGGATGGCACAGAGAGGTGTGCAACGGTGCGAGATGCATGGAGTGTTGCAGCAGCTTAGAGGTCAAACAGGGATCACTTGTCAGTGGTAGATGGAGCTTCAACATCAGAGGATGTTTCTAGCCCAACAGGGAGGTCAGTTGGGAGATTTTTTTGTTTTTAGAGTTGTTGGAGCAACAACACTTGGGAGAAGTGTTGCATGCAGAACATTCCAAAGGTTCAAGATCGGGTTTGAGTTGAATGTCTTTCTTGTTGAGAGGGAGTGTTGAAAAGAGCAACAAGAAATGCTAAAAATAGAAGTGCTAAAAATAACACCGCTATAAATAGTAGTTCGGGTACCAGTGTTGGACATAGCAACAAGGAATGAAAAATGGAAGTGCTAAAAATAGCATTCCTATAAATAGAATTTTGAGATAGATTCCAATTTTAGTTAGTCCTTGAACTAAAATTGAGAAGTAAAATTTGAATTTGATCTTAGCAGCTATTTTTAAAATAATTAATTAATTCACCATGAGTTAATTAGTTGCAGAAAATCAAACATGAAGTCTATGTGGGGACATGCAACAGTTTCTCCATTAATTGAGGAATTTATCCATCATTTAAAGAGATAAAGATGAGTTTTAATTAGTTGGCTAAGTTAACTGAGTCAAGTCCAGTTAGATTAATTCGAAGAGTTTATTGAATTAAGTGTGAGTTCAGTTAGTTAATGCTTGCATGAATGTAACTGCTACTCTCCAGATAACTGAATATTCTCTCATAAATAACTAATGCATGTTAGTTCACTAAGAGACCCAGTTAAGATAAAAGGAAGCGATAGTGTACTATCAGTTGGAGGAATTTTCCTATAAAGGAAACTCATCCATGCAGAAGGAATTATCTCCTTCAGGTTTGTGCAGTTATTTCTGAGCCAAGTGAGCAATGTGAGGTGGGAATTCACACAAGTGGAAGCACTAGACCCTAGGAAAAATTGTACAAGGAAATAAGAGGCTTGGAGGGTAGAGGAGAAGGTTTGTGAGAAGCCTTTGACTATCTATGAGCAGCAGAGGGATTGGAGAGAGAGAAGGATAGCTTGTGAGTTGTTTCTTTTTGTAATCCAAACTATTCTCCACTTGTATGATATTACAAAGATTGGGGTTTTAGGCTAAGGCTTTCCCCGGGATTATTATTTTGTGTTCATGTGTGATTTCTTCTCATTCATCTACTATATGTGTTCTTATTGATCTTGCTCATATTTGATTAAGCTTCTGCAAAGTTTGTTGTAGAAGTAGATCTTGTATTTTTATTTAGTATATTTCATAATCTATTGATCTACAGTGGGAAATTATACACTCCATTGAACTACTACATCATCAATTAGATATTTCATCCATTCATTTAACAACTACAAGTAAATACATGAAATAACCATGACATAAACTAATCATTCAACCATGCTTATAACCAGCATAAAATCATGTAAATATCAAAGATAAGATAACCATTGAATCCACATATAAATTAGTGCAAAAGTAAGAGAACTTAGCTTTTATTACTCATAGGCAAATTTGACCAGGGTCAGGACTTCCACGTACCACCCGACCATAGACATGGCTAAACCAAATCTCTCTTTCAGCCAGTCACCCCCATGCCATATTTCAATCATGAATATGGGATCTCACAAAACAACCAATCCAAGAAAAACCAAGGGAATATAGAGGTTAAACCACTTCCACCCTCATCAAACCGTGATCACACCACAACAGGTGCACTGATAACAACTGAATTGAACTTGGAATCTCATCCAGAATCCATCACTATCCTTGAGGAATTTCCCATCTCCTTTTCTCTTAGGCCTTATGATGAGCCCCAAATTTGGTAACTTGTTGGGCTCATTTGGCCTAATTATCCTTGTTCAGTAATTGTTCAATCCTTCATTTTTCATAGCTTATGCATTATTTTTCAGTATCTTTATGTCATTTGTACGAATAAGGGTAGTCACTCTTCCTAGGTGGCTAACACGTGCTCATTTCAGGTTTTTTGACACATGTTGGAGCAAAACCGAGCAATCATGGGCGAGAAGAGAGCCAAGCTTGAGGTGAGGATTCGTAGGGGGGTTGTCTATGACATTAAATAGCCCTTCCTCGGGATATTCACCCCCAACTCCGAGCTCCAAAAGCCACCAAAACTGGATCTAGAAGGCAGCCAAGCGGATTTTGGATGGGACTGTCTACTTACAGTTTGGACAGCCAAGTCCCATAGATTTAGGAGGCCAGCTAGGGCCCTCGTGGTGTATAAATGTTAAGGCCTCAGCCTTCGTAAGGGACTTTTGAAACCATTGCATATTTTGCACTACAGTGTTGTTAGCTTTAGCTTGTTCTCTTGTAGCCATTTTGGCATAATTCTTGACTTATGACTATTTTTTGATAATGAGAAGTAGTCCGATTTTATATCAACTTTGAGTTTTCTATAGGAGCCATAGCTCTCAGGGTTGGGCCCAACCTGAGAGCCTAGGGCTTCCTTCTGTACTGTTATCTTCCCTTTATGCATCGTTGTTTTCCTTTTATGCATTTGAAACGTATTTCTGTTAGGCAGATTTAGTTGTGTTGATTAAATAGGTCACTGTTTATGAATAGAATTGCCTCAGATGTTTAAAATAGATTGGTAGGATAACAACAAGAAAGAAGCTCCAAGAAAAGGGTCAAAAACACTTTCGGTTTCACCTCATCCTTATTGGATCAGGGGCTCGAATTGAAGTAGTTGTGCTGTCCCAACAAAAAACACTAGTTTGCCTTACCATGCAATCCTTAGTGTACTATTTTCATTTGCAGAAGTTAGTTATGGGTTCAGATCTCTGAAATGTTTCATTGCATAGTTGTTGTACATGGTTTTCTTTCCAAATAAAGTTGTTGTTCATTCATTTTATTGTCAGTTAGATTAGATTATCTAGGACTTTGATTATTTGTAAAACTTTGTTGATTCGGTTGAATGTATGTTGTGCAGAGCATCTCTACCACTCTTTCATCCACCTAAGCTTCATCAGATCCAACTTCTCCATCTCCTAGCTAAGTTCCTCGTCTCACATCTATCCTTTTGCCCACGTAACCTTACCTTCTTGCGCAATCATTGTTTCAACCTTCTTTAAGCCAAGTCAGCATCCTACACCTTCTCACCACTCCATCCACCAATCCCTGGGTCACTCCAGGCCTCGATCCTACCTCCATATCCATTCATGCATCTTCCCTCACTCACCCATCCTCTAAAATCCAATTTTTAAACATCCTGTAGAAATTTCTGAACATCCTGTAGAACCTCTGCAGACTTCCTGTAGAAGCTCGAAAATGAGGTTTCTTGATAGCCAAACTTTGTGAAACTCTATGGAAGGGTGTTAGGGACTCCTTAGACCCTCTCTAAACCTTCTCAACCTTTTCCAAGCATTTCTCCTCCTTGATCCACCCCTGCATAGTAAAGAACAGTGAAAGCATATGCATGATGAAACTAAGAACTTAAGCAAAAATACAAAAAGATGATTTCGTAGGACAGAGGTAGTCTAGACACATGTATTTTACCTTCATAGAAGTAATGGCATCTCTTTCAATATTTTTCATTCTCATCTTTGCATCAATAGGACTAGCTGGTAAAATTAGGGTTTGCTAGGGTTTGCGCTTTCCTTCACGTTTTCAATCTCTTTTCACAAATAGATTAGCTTCCTTCGAGTTAGCTTTCATCCATCAATTAAAAAGCTTCTTCTAAGAGCTCATAGAAGTTGGCTTAAGCCCCTAGCGAACTTGTGCCAGCTGATCAAGTGACAGTTGCGGCAAGAGCTAGTACTTGTGCATACAGCACTGTCACTTCCAAGTTTGTTACGAACTACCGGGTTGATAAAAGTAAAGAAGGGAGTCTCAGGAGTTGCAGCATTATTGCTGCAAACTGGAGCCACCATCTTTATGGCGCCCTGCGCGGAGGTAAGGATTGGTGATCGATTTTTCTTCTATTCTCCTACAAACCTCTGCTAAGTAGTTATTTCATTTCCATTCACAATTTATTACAGCAAAAGTAGATAGAATTTCCGCTTTCAAGAGAGCCTTTCAATTCTGCAAGTGTAGTTAGCTTCAATGCGCAATTTCAATCTGCAAGCATATCTTAGCATTCAATCCGCAATTTCAATTCTGCAAGTAGATACCCTTTCCTGCTTTCATTTCAATTCCAAATTTTCTTTCAGCAAGATAGTTAGTTGCATTCAATCTATTTTAGTTTTGCATACCAAACATTAAAAAAAAAAAAAAAAAAAAAACATCAAAAGTATTTCCATTTCATGGCTCGTAGGAACAGAGATAAAACTGACAAATTCTTACCCAACACCCCCACCACATCACTGAGTCAACCTTCTCTCTTCTCTGGTGACAGTGAGCCAGAAGAACCTATAGGTGAACCTCCTGAGATATACTAAGATCCTATAACAGAAGAAGAGTTAGAGAACACTCCATCTGAAGCCATGGCTGACAACCGAAACGGTAGAAGAGAAGACGAGAGAATAGAAGGTGCCTTTCCTATCCGAGAGACCAATGGAGACATGAAAATCAAAAACATAAGTCCCTCCGCTTTACTTCACTTCCATGGATTGACTACTGAAGACTTTGATACCTTCCTGTTTGAGTTTGCTATCCTTTTTCGAACTTACGACTACACTGAGGACGAGCAAAAGTTGAAACTCTTTCCGTCTACCCTCAAGGACACAGCATTATGCTGGTTCATGGAGTTACCTGGAAATAGTATCACCACTTGGGCTCAGATGCAGCAAGCTTTCAATTCCAAATACTGGGACTACTGTAGATCCAAGGAAACTAAGGGAGAAATCTTTCGGATGACAATGGGAAGCGATGAATCTTTAGAATACTACGAGGAACGGTTCCAACTCAATTATAAATGGGCCAGGTGCACACTTGACCCAGAATCTTTGAAGTTGGTTCTGCTCCGAGGAGTCCCTGAAGACCTTCTGGACACCCTTAACATGTTGGCTGACGGAGACATCTACCAACTACCTTATGAGTACATAAAGACCATGTTTAGAAATCATTCTAGGGTGGCCCAGAAGAGAGGTAGGGGGTATCATCTTTCAGCTAGTACCACCTTCTCCAAGCATGCGTTTGCTAACCAGATGGAAGACCTCAAGAGTGAGATGAGACAGACCATTGCCATGCAACTTGATACCTTCCGAATTCAGCAAAAGGAAGAGGAAGCTGAGAGGGCTTTGGCCATTTTTTTTCCTAGATGCACGAGGAAGCATCCCAAGAATCAGTGCCCATTGCACTCAGTAGAGGTATGTTTCGTTTGTGAGGAAGACCACCCCACCAACCAATGCCCTACCTTGCCTAGATTTAAAGCCATGTACTTAGGGACTGAGGTGGCTACTGAACCTCTCTACTTCCTCAACCAAAAGAGGCCACATGGACCCAGACCTTACCAGCAGGGGATGCAAGGGACATCCCAAGCTTATTATAATCCCAACCAATCCGCTCATATACCTTCTTGGGGTCCCCCTGCTCATCCTTCCTGGTCCACACCTCCTCCATGGTCTTATCCATCTCCATACCATACTAAACCTCCTTCTCATTCATTTCACTCTTATGCCCAGCCACAACCTTAGTGGAATGCACCTCAACCAGGCTGGAGGCCCCAGTACAACACTCCTCCCGCCATTTTGCCTCCACCACCGGCTCAACCACAACCATTACCTCCTGCTCCTCCAAGACAACCCCAGATGCCTGCTCAACCGAAATCGAACCCCAACAACAGACAGGCCTAGCAGGTATATACTGGGGAGACAACATGCCCTACCTATGTTGTGGAGATCCAAGAGATCAACCTGCGATCTGGGAAGGTCCTTCCAGAGCGCCAACCTCCTCCCTTAGAGGAGGAGGAAGAGAAACAGGAAAGTGAACCCCAAGCCATTCCACCCTTTCCTGAGCGACTAATAGTAACCACGCAACCCAAACCAGAGGAGACTGAGCTTCTGGGAGAACTCAAGCAATTGTGTGTGAAAATACCACTTCTCCATGCCATAAAAGATGTACCAATATACAACAAATTGATTAAGGAGAAGTGTTTCAGGCAACCAGGCAGGCGAAAGAGAGATTCCTCAACTATCAATGTCATAGGACAACTGTCCGATCTTATGTTGGGGCAAGTAATCTGTCCAAAGTATTTGGACCCTGGGAGTCCTGTAGTTGATGTTCACATCAATGGCACCATCATCCCCCACACCTTGATTGATTTAGGGGCTGCCATTAATGTGATGACTAGGGACACCATGCTTAAACTCAATGTTGTACAGGTAAATCCCCTCTGCAGATAGAGGTGATCCCACTAGCCTAAATGGGGTCTAGTAACAATCAAACAATGCTAACACGCAGGTTCCTAATTGCATAGTAAAGACCGATGATGAGGGCATACCTTGAATCCAACACTAGTATTCATAGAAGAGTTGTCGCTCCCGTTCTTTCGCTTCAGCTAGTCACAATCCTCATGATCCTCGTGAACAGACACCTGCACATGCAAAGAACAAGACAAATACAAGCATAAAATCCAAGA
>APFE030512154.1:0-11313 GCA_000404065.3 Pinus taeda
CCTTCCTTTCCTCTCCCTTGATAAGACTAGTAAAAAAAATAAGAAAAAAATGAGGAAAACAATATATTTGTGTATATCTTCACGACTAGTCTAAAGTCTAAGTGATGAGTAATATATATATATATATAGCATGTGTAACAAGACCATGACACGCAAGTTTTTGTGAACACCTTCATTTATGGACCATGACACCTTTGTATGGACACCATTAGACACAGTTTGTATAACGAAGATGGTGTTGATGTATGTTTGACAGATCCTCCATCAACCCATCCTCCACCTGCATTCCTTGCCCACGCTATCACCCACTGATCATCACCCAGCCTTCTAGAAGT
Source organism: Pinus taeda (assembly GCA_000404065.3). Classification (NCBI taxonomy): domain Eukaryota; kingdom Viridiplantae; phylum Streptophyta; class Pinopsida; order Pinales; family Pinaceae; genus Pinus; species Pinus taeda. The sequence continues at coordinate 336 of APFE030512154.1, forward strand.
TTACATTTATATACTTCAAAAACCCATTTGTTTCTAGTGGAATTTTGCTTAAACACTCTGAAACTTAGACATAGTTGTTTGTATAGTATGAAGACATCATATGTTCCATGTCAAGGTTCCAAATGAATGTAGCTTGCTTGGATTGTCTTCCTTCCTGCATGATGCCGAACAGTCCAGATAATAAAGAATTTCATGTATATAATATAGTAATCAATACACTATGGTTTCTAATCTTGGGCAGGATTATCTATCCTCAGTAATCAATACAGCATGGTCTCTAATCTTGGGCAGGAGAATTATTGTAGACATATTTTTTTTCAGTTGAATATATATATCTATAGATATAATACAACACTACTGGTTATGGATTGTGTTCTGAATCTTCCCTCCACGATTATTCATTACCTTCTGAATATTGAAGTTCAGTTACCTGTACTTTGTTGATTTGTAGATGGTCAGCTATAGCCTCTTATCTTCCAGGAAGAACAGATAACCAGATAAAGAATCGCTGGAATACTAAACTGGAGAAGCAACTTCTCTTAATGGGAATTGATCCAGTCACTCGCAGGTCACTTCCTACGCCAGATGATATGCATTCATTCATACCATCCTCTTCAACTGTTGAATCTTCCATAGCTGTGAGATGCAATACTGCGTTGGTAGAATCTGAAGAAGGACGAATCGCCGGAGGCTATGTGAATAACATGTGCAATCGGCAACCATCCCAAAGTCGGAATCTCTTGAGCCCGATTAACAACACTGTCAAACCTCCGGTGTGGGCTCAGTTACATGGAGCACGCCCATTCTGTGAAAACTCGTTGCCTTCTATTTCAATGGATCGATTACCCCGCCCTAGTACATCGGGATGGCAATATGGCTTCCAGAACGAGATCAATCAGAATTTCAATTCAACGCTGAACAATCCTATTGAGTATAATACAAATTTACAAGAAGCCTTACAATTCTCCAACCTGGAAAGGAAATCAGAAAGGGCGGCTGACACGAAAAACTCTTCAGGAATACCTAACAGTCTTAAAAACAAGACGGTTGTGCTATCCGATGAGGAAACCATGTACGACGAGTCCAGGCCTTCTTACAAGGGTGGAACATCAGAAACTCTTGAAGACGCCATTCAGTATTACCCGGATGACCCGTCGGGATCATCAATAAGTACTGCAGATATACCAACAGCGAGAGCAGATCTACTCAATAAGGGGTACGAAAATAACTACTGGTATAACTTGTTAAATTTAATTGAAAGCAATACGCCAGAATCTAATTTGATCATTTAAGCACGTCTACTATATTTATTGCTTTTGTTATACCTTATTTTTAAGGTGACGAAATTCATTAGAAGACAGGTGACGGAATTTTTACATGAAATAATCCAGTTCAACCTTACTCTGCTATAGTCTCCAGTCAATAACAACTTATGTTCTTGAATTGTTTCGGAATGTATCTGTTGCACCAGAGAGTTGAACGGCCTGCAAGCAATCTTCCCTGTCGATTGACATTAATTCGGACACATAAGAAGCTTGCGTGCATTACTCCATTACTCTACATTTTTTTATTAAATAATCTTCTATTGACAAGCATTCGAGCATGGTAGTTCTTGAGTCTTGTGGCTGTTTGTAAGAACAGTTGGAGAATGAGTTAGTTGGGAATTCTTTAGTTTTTAATATTTAAATCACTTGAGCCATAATCCAATGAATATGTAATTTTTTCATTAAATTGTACCAATTTGATATTAGCTAAATCCACTAATAACATTTACTTGCTACGATATTAACTATGATATTAACTAAATCTAGTAACAATATTTTACATGTTATTGAGTTGTTAGTATTTTACTGGTTATTGACTTTTTTATTTGCTATGACTGGTTACAACATTTACCGGTCCTAACAAGTAAAATTTATTAACAATATTTATTTGTCATGGTAAAGAAAAATTAAAGTAAATAATAATATTACATAGATAAACATGTCCTAGCATAAAATTTGAACCCCAGTTTAAAACACGTGTGATAGCAATCCAGATAATGAGGACGAAAACAAATTGTCCCACCCCAAGACCTACGCTCCTCGACTAAATTGTAGATACTCTAAAGAACAAGAAATACTTCCGGTCTTTAGGAACGTCTTACCAAGTTTAAAGAGCTGGTGGCATTTTGAAGCAAGGAGGATTGTTTGGATACCCATGTCTTCAGCCCGAACCTCATATCCACAGGCCTGAATGATTTGCATGCATACTATTGCCATGATTTTGCAGAGCGTGCTATGTGGCAATGATGGGGTTATTTTCGAGTTTATTCCGGTTCCTGTTGTCCAAAAAAGGTGGTGTTTGAAGGTCTTGCCAATGCAGAGAATGTCTTTTTATTTACCTCAATATCTATTTAATTCCCACTCATTTTTTTCCTCCGTATGTTGTGTTTTTCATTCTACTTTTACTTGTGTTATGGTTACCTGGCTTTGTCAAAAGGCGAAGTGGGTGGTTACTCTCGTTCTATCATTATTTTCTCATTCTTTCATCTCGGTGATTTCATTTTATTTGAGTATTTTCTCATCATTTATGTCACAAATAACTTTCTCATGTCACCTGGTCACAAGAATATGAGAGTTATGATTATATTTTTTTCTACCGAGTTATCATTGTATTTTTGTTTTACCCTTCTCATTCTTTCATGTTGGTCATTTCAGTGGAAATTTCATTTTAGCTGATATATTCTTTTTTGAGTTATGTGAAAAAATGTTCTTGTTATCACAATGTTGGTGATTTTACTTTATTTGATATGTTTTTCTGAATAGGGTTGAAACTTGGATTTCTATTTACGGGTTATACAAAAAAATATCGTGTTTTGGGTTTTTATTTTTCATGTCAAAAAAAGTTATGTTTAAGATTTTGCCTTAAAACATGATGTTTTAATAATAAATCAACCCTCCACCAAAAAAGCTTTATTAAAGAGTTACCATTCAATAACATAGTTATGTTAAAAAAATTCATATATTTATAATAAGGAAAAAAATGACCATAACATAAAAATGACTTATTAAAAAGGAAAATTTGAAGGATGGACATTTATTTTAAACTTTAGAAACTTTGGCAAATCTTACTAGTATAGAATATGCAATTTGTAAAATGTTTCGCAATGTTTTTGTAAAATTCTTCAAATTTCTAATAATTTAATAGTCTCTATTTTAAATTTGGGCTATTTTTAAGGTAATACAATTTTATTTGGGCAAATAATTTTTAGAAAAAATGGAAACTAACCAATTTTTTTTGGAAAAAACATGCAAAATTAGCCCACTTGCGAACATTAGCCCCTAAAATTTTCCGTGCTTATTAAATCTTGAATCTTTGTTTGAAATTGCATGAAACACTCACAATAAAATCTTTAGAATAAAATCAAATGTCATTGACCCAAACGTACCATAACATTGGTATATATGATGAGATATGACTAAGGAAATCTTATAAGACATATAAAATGCCCAAGATAATAAAACTATTCAAAATTATCAAGTTACTCAAAAATAGAATATACATATAATATATATATCTTCCTTAGGCACACATTAATTTACATATAAAATTAGTTTATGAGATCAGCAACAGTGCAACTATTGAAGTAGCAGAAGCAACCTTACACCCAACACTTGCCATTGTTGGCATTTTCTTTGTTTATGTAGATCTTAATGCAATCATCTTCATCATATGTGCCCTACTTTCTTCTTGCATTGTCGCACATAAAAGAAGAAGTCTCACTCCCAAATTCTACCAAATATATTGCATTAACTAACAAACACTCACACAAAATTCAAATTCATTCATTTTCAAACCAAATTTAGAAACTGCTTAAGGACATCAGCAACAACACCAACACAAAGGTCGTTATTGTAAGGACCTACTGTCCTGAACGCGTCCGCCCGAAGTGCAACCGTGACCAACAAGGGGCGCGTGGTTGGGACAACATGAGGAGCGAGCTTCACTTGGCATGCGAGATGTTATGCGAGCATATAAGAGTTGAGTGAGCGTGGTATTTTTATGAGCTTGGGAAGCATGGAGCGAGTACCCACGCCCAACCCACATTTAGAGCAAGCCGACATGTATCATGGGCGAGTTGCGATGGAGTAGGGGCTTGGACGAGTTGGCTTGATTCGCCCTACCATTGGTATAAGTTAACATTGCATGGAGCTCATTCGATCATCCATCATTCGCTCATCGCTCAATAAGAGAGGTGAGTAGGACAAAGTGAAGGCAAAGCAAAGGAAGGAGGGCGCAGATTGGTGATGCGCCCATTCTTGGACAAAGCTGCACGAAAGTGAACGCACATCTTAGTGTTGGGTGAAGGGCGCCGGTTGGAGAAGGCTGTGCACGGGTGTGTGGTGCCCGGCTTTGTGCGAAGACTTGGTACGGGTTCTTGGATGACACGGGGAGCGCTCGCCCCTCGTGTAAGTGTGCACAGAGGAAAATTGGTTGACACGGTGAAGGTGTGCGAACGGGGAGCTAGGTGAGGGCGCGTCGTGCATGGCGAAATGGTGGAGACGAAGGTTGGAACCAGAGATCATAGAGTTGGGTAGGCTGTACTACGTGTTGTTCCACACAATTTGGGCGGTTTCCAAGGGTTGGCAAGTGGGACTGCGTGTGGGTAGGTATACACGATTTGCGCATCTGTGGACCAAACGAAGTGCGAACCGGCGAAGACATGCGACAAGGAGAACAATGGGTTGGTGAGTCATGCGGAGATGCCGACGAGCTAGGCAACCAAGTTTGTCGAAGTTGTAAATTTGGCTAAGTATAAATTTGGGGTTTCCCAAGGACTTAGCCTATACTTTGTAAAAGTGAAGATTTTATAATATATTGATATTGGGCAAACTCATATTGTAGGGAGTTGCCCCTCCCTTTATATTGTTGTGCATTTCTCTTGTATAATTCTGTTGATAATGAATGTGTATGGGTGTTCATTGGTATAAAGGCACATTACTAATACTTGGTAACGAAAAATAAAACTAAGTATGGAATATTAAGGTGTAGTTTACAATCGTAAGTATTGGTGAAAAGAAAATGGTTGGTAGTGTCGCACCTTGCCTAGCATGGTTGGAAGACTACCGTAGGCTTAGGGGCGTGACAGTTGGTATCAGAGTTGGTGAAGTGCAGAGGAGATTTACGGATGAAGCTGATCCCACTACACTATCGTGACAGTTGGTATCAAAACTCGGTTGGAGCTGGTGTTAGAGCAAGGTTGCTCGTAACGAAGTGGAAGCAGGTACTTACAGGTGAAGGAAGCTGATTTCAAATACAGGTGGAACAAGGGTTGGTTCATGGTTCCAGGGAACTTGGTGAAGCTGGTGAAACAGGTTTAGCAGAGGTGAAGATTCGTGCTTGGGCCAAGCTAAACGACAAGATGGCAGGTTTGGAAGAATGTGAAGGGAAGCTCTTGCTTACCTTATACAGGTTGAAGCGGATGAAATAAGAGAATCCCTGGATTTAAGAGAAGCTTGTAGTCTTGGAAAAGAATGTTGAAGACGAACTTCTTCAACTTGGATGGAAAATGGAGCAAGATGAAGTTGCAGATTGTGCTACCAAGGAAGAGGAAGCTGTGATAGTTGAAGATATTGTAGACATGACCATGATGAAGGACAAGCTTGAGATTGATCAAGTTGCAGCAGGATCGTGCAGTTTAAAGACATGGATAGATGAGGATACTCATATCGAGGAGCCTCATGATGATGAAGTATTGATACTTGTGTTTCACTTGAGAATTTGGTAGATGGACCATATGCAGGGAAGGGCAAAGCCAGTTTACCGATGTAGGGGAGCATCTTACCATGGATGTCTTTGATGAGACCTTGTATGGCGAAGCAAGGATTGTTGACTATTGTAGGACTTGTTCGGGTTGTTTTTGGCCTTATGCCAGAAGGTAGAAATTCCCGTGACAAGGGAATAACACGATGATCGTTGTGGATGAATGGGTCATGCTTTACTCACATTGGCTAAGAGCCCGGCATGACTGATGGACATATTGGAGGGCACACACTTGAGTTGCTTGGGTGGACTTCTCATGACCGAGACCAAGAGCAAGTCTTGGTGGAACCTTTAGTGGTGGAGCTATGATGGAAGGGACTCGTGATGATAATGATATGGTTGGGTGATCGAGTTCACTAAACCGAAGATTGCAGACTTGGATGAGGATGACCAATTGTTGTGATGGGGCTACTTGGTCGGACTACATGAGAAACTTAGTCATGGACATTAGGTTGGAGACATGGAGCATGGCAGTCTTATGCAGTGACATCATGCGGGAGCACTTGTAGAGGTGTCACTTATGGACATCCAATGAAGAGTGCCAAGGCAGGGATGTTGTGCAGGTGGTTTTGCTAGTGTGACATGGAGATGTTTTACTTATGATCCGATGGATAGGTTGTGCACTCTTGTACAACAAGGCCATGGACTTGGATGGAGTTGTGAGTAGACTATGGAGCATTCCTACTACATGGAGAGCTGGGGCATCTTGCAGAGACCTTTGGGCTGAGACTTGTATGCTTGCTGAGATGTTGGTTAGGGATGGCTTATGGAGCTCATGATGACATGAGATTGTTGAGACTTTTGGGGACTTCATATATGGTGGACTTGGAGGATCTGATGCATTGAGGAGCTAAGGTCAGAGACTTTGATGCAGGATGTGGTGCATACTTTCAAGTACATGTATGGGATGGCTTGAAAGAGTGACTTGATGTGGAGGACTAATATGAGGCACTTTGGAGTGAAGGAGTTATAACGATGATGATGTTGGCATTATGATACATATGTTGTACTTGATGGCAACCCACTCATCTCAGATGATAAATTATAGTGTAGAAAAGTTATTTTTTGGTTCCGCAGGTGCACAGTTCAAAAGCTGTGGCCATCGACAGGTTGCGCAAGAGAACCGTTGAAAAGGTGCGGATATGTTTGTAGGCCTCCCGAACAAAAAGTGCGAACCTAAAATGCACAGACTTTCATGCAGAGAAAAATGTGCATCTTATGTTTGGTCCATGGTATTTAGTCCAACGTTTTTGATCCTATGGTTTTGGTCTGTGGTTTTGGCATCTAAAATATTGAACCCAGGTTTTGGATCCCTAGTATTGTTTCTCAATGGCTTTGATCCATGGTTTGAGTAAGGTCTTGACTATAAAAGGGAAAGGAGATCAGTTGGAAAAATACAAGTGTTGAAAATCTTAAGAAGAGAAAGATCTGAATTTCTGATAATAGATTGGTGAGACATAGTTGAATCTGAATCAAGGAGAAACCGGAGCATTATAAGTCAGATCTACTGAAGAGTTGGGATCCCTTTGACGCATGAACAGATCTGTGATTTTGACAGTTTGGGATATGGTTGAGAACTGATAAACTATCTAAATCTGGACGTGCGCAAGAGCGGCAAAGGCGCAGTGCGGAGGTGTGCACCACCAGAGAAGAAGCATGTGCGAAGGTGTGCAGTATTAGAGAAGAAGCAGGTGCGAAGGCGCACAGAACCAGAGAAGAAGCAGGTGCGAAGGTGCGCAAAACCAGAGAAGAAGCAGGTGCGAAGGTGCGCAGAACCAGAGAAGAAGAAGCTGCGGAGGTGTGATGTTGAACCAGTGGAGCAGGTGTGGAGGTGCGCTGAATAGTAGACAGTGCAGGTGCGGAGTTGTGCAGACTTGTCATGGCAAAAGTGCAGATATCCACAGGTTTCCTTCGGTGAAGTTGCATACATTTCTTGAAATATATTTTAGTTGTCTTTTATATGTTTCTGCAGAGATCTGGGTTTAAATTGGTGTCTGGTTACTGGTGTTATTTTCTGGTTACTACATTCTAAGAAGTTATTTGTTTAAAGGAGATTGGGTGATGCACATGTACTTGATGTTTTGGATCCAATTTGAAAATTTATGAAACGTGGTCCCTGGAAGAAAAGAGAAGGTTGTAGCCTTCTGTACATCAGCACCTACGTACTAGTATTTCAGGTAGTATAAGAGCTAAGGGGGTTGTAGCTCCCTTCCGGAAGAAGCTAGAAAATGAGAGAGGGTTGTAGCTCTCTGTAGGTTGCAACTTGCGTACTGGAAAAAGACTGCACCAGTACAAAATCATTGTAAGAAGATGTTTCTAATTGAACAAAGATAGAGACATATTGCAGGAGGTGGTTTTCACCCACATTGGGTTTCCACCTTACATCTCGTTTTCCTTGGTGTGACTTTCTATTTTTTGTTCCTGCTCATTATTCTATGGTTCTCACATACAGATTAATGACAAACATCTCAAGAATAAATTAAATTATAAATTTGAAAGGTATATGCAAGTTTCAATTGTCAGATCTGAAAATATTTGTATAAATTGATAAGAGTTTGATAATATTGATTCACCCCCCCACTCTCAGTATTATTTCCAACAATTGGTATCAAAGCAGGTCCTTAAGAAGAAGCTTGATTTCTTGAAGGAAGACCTATCATCATGAGAAACTAAGAGAGAGAAGCAACGATCAGGCCACCAATTTTTGATGGGACCAACTTCATCTATTAGAAGGTAAGAGTCACAACCTATCTTTAATCTCTTGGTATATAAGTCTAGGATATCATAGATACAGGGTACACATTTCCATCAGCCACTCCAACAGATCTCGCTGAGAAGAAGAAATATGAAACCAATGCAAAAGTAGTCAATACTCTATTAGGATGTCTATCTCAATCATAATTCGTCAAGGTTATGCAGTATAAATCTGCTAAGGAAATATGGGACAAGATCGTTTTGAGCTATGAAGGAGATGAACAGGTAAAACGAGCAAAACTTCAAACCCTCAGAATTCAGTATGAGAATCTGAAAATGTACAATGATGAAAGTGTGGCTAACTATTTCCTACGTATAGATGAGATTGTTAATTTTATGAAGAACTTGGGTGAAGAAATAAAAGAGGTTGTTGTGGTTGAAAAGGTTATAAGATCTTTGTCTCCTAAGTTTGAATCAAAAGTTTCTGCTATAGAAGAAAAGGAGAATCTACAAAAAATTACCATGTCGCAGCTACACGGAATTCTAACTGCTTACGAAAGGAGGAAAGGAGGACCATCAGACAAAAGAGAAGCCGCATTCAAGGCTTCAGGCAAAGGAGATTATTATGAGTCAGGGCATATGTCAGAAGAAGAGGAAGAATCAAATTTTGTCAAGAACCTTCAATGGGGTGCTGGAAGATTCAGAGGTCAGTTACCCTTCAAATGCTTTGCTTGTGGAAGAGTCGGTCACTATGCTGTTAAATGTCCTCATAAGGATAAGCTTGACAAAGGTAAGGAACCTATTAGATGGAACAAGAAACAGAATGTAAATAAGAAAAGCTATTACACTCATGAATACAGTGATGGAATTTCAAATAATGAGGAAGATGAACAAGGTAATAAGTATAGACTTTTAATGGCTTTTGAAGATGATGATTTCTTGGATGCTATAGATGAAGAATATCTCTATGAAGAGATTTCTAATCTCAAAATTTTCTTTGAAGAAAAAGATATGATCATAGATACTCTGTAATTCCAACTTGCTAAAAAGGAAAAACATCATGAAAAGTTAGAATGTGAAATTGTGGGACTCAGAAAAGAGATTGAGAAAACAAAAGCTCTTAATCTTAGATTTACTAAAGGATATAAAACTTTAGATGCGATTATCAAAGTGAAGTGCTCACCACTAATCAAGACAGGTTTCAGATATAATGAAGAATCATCTCAACTGCAAAAGCCTTCCACCTCCAAAATTTATCTTGATGCAGCAAGGAGAAGTGAAAAGGTTGACAATCAACTGCAAAGGCACAAAGTTGCCCACCAGGTAAATCAAGGACAATTTACCTCAAGAATGAACAAAGACTACCAGGTAAATCGAGGGCAAGCTACTTTAAGGATGAATAGAAGCTACAACCAGCCACAGGTAAAACATTCTCAATTTGCCTCAAGAATGGATGTCAATAGAGACTACAATGATCTGACTGGTAGATATGATAATCACAGGAGTTTCTTCAATGGCCAATGTTTCTCTTGTCATAAACTTGGTCACAAAGTAGCTCAATGTGTTGCCTATAAGACAATCATGACTAGAGAAGCTCAAAAACGAAGAAGCATTACTGGAATCACAAAAAGGACCTACAATAACTTTTCTACCCTTGAAAACGAAATTGAATGTTCTATTTGTAACAACTTCGGTCATGAAGATTTTGAATGCAAGAGAAGGTTTCGCAAAACAACTTAGAAGGAACAAGCCTCAAGTGCCAAAACATGGAGAATGAAAGAACTGCTACCAGAAAGATGTGGTATAGCCTTATATGCAGAAGGGCAGGAAAATCAATGGTACATCGACATTGGACGTTCAAAACATATGACGGGTGATAAGGAAAAACTTCAGTCATATAGTGCCTTAGAAAAGGAGAAGAAGCTCTCATTTGGAAATGACACCCCTGCGATCATAAAAGGTAAAGGTTTTGTTCTGTTGAAAGAAAAGGTCAAAGCTGGAAATGTTATGTATGATGATGGCTTAAAGCATAATCTATTGAGTGTTAGTCAGATGTGCGATCAAGGAACTGAGGTAATATTTCGATCAATTGGATCTAGTGTTCGTGATCTTGATATAGGAGAAACAGTGATCAAAGGCATAAGAACTCCAAATAATTTATACATATTCAAAGAAGGACAACATCAATGCTATCTGAGCCAGAATGATGAACACTGGCTATGGCACTAGATATTGGGGCACCTAAGCTTCTCTCAAATAAGGAAAGCATGCAAATATGTAACAGCAAAAGTAAAACTAAAATTAATGTCAAAAGGTAAACAATTCTTTCAATGAAATTATACCTGTACCTTCCGGCTGTGAAGTGACCACAAGATTTTGGGGACGACTCTCCTCCCAACCATAGGCTCAATTATGCAGGATTCTGCTACAACTGGCCACCCCCGAGCCCTCAATCAACGACTACTGCCAGTATTCCTAA
>APFE030512154.1:11766-45680 GCA_000404065.3 Pinus taeda
GGGATGTTACATACTCTCCCACTTTAAGGAACTTCGTCCCGAAGTTAAGTTTATTTATTATTTATTATTATTTTTATTTCTTCATGTTGCCAACACCCTCTGCTAAACTAGTATAACCAGCAGGCATCGAAAGTCCCCAACGCCGCGGGAAATCTCAAGGAATCTCTGTCCTTTTTCCCACTTTCAGCACCAGGCTAGGCCTGACCAAGTCTGTATCCTAGTCCAAGGCTTGCCCCAAGGCTCGTGCCTGACTCAGACCTCATCTGCCCCAAGGCAGGCATCCGGTCCAGTACTCAATGACCACGGGCATCTCGCAGGCTGGCCCACTCCCTCCACAACTACTAAGTGCGCACAGCCGCAGGCATCGAAGTCCTTTACATCCCTTCCAGACTTCGGCATCCCAATCCAATAACAGGCACCTAGCCTGGAACATCAGGCACCAAGCCTGGAACATCAGGCACCAAGCCTGGAATCATCAGGCACCAAGCCTGGAACATCAGGCACTTGGCCTTCTCAAGATGTTCCCATAGCTCTTCAAGAGCTATCCATCAAGATCTATACACAAGACAAAGGAACCATTGGCATATGTAGTGTTGATTGAGTTTTGTCCCTAGCACATATGGTGTTACTTATTCTCCCTCATGCGTATGGGCTCACACGAGATCATCAAATAAACCGGCCCTCTTGGTCCATTTTTGGAGTTATGTGAATCATTACATCTCAACATGCATCCAATGCATTAACCATACCGTCATAGTATCATAGGAAATAATCCACATGCCAACTTTTGCAAGGAACTGCATGCTCACGCATGTCATAGATTTGTATGGAACTATCGCATGCGTCAATTATACCATCACATTATTATATTAAGACATATCATGAGTTAACATAAATGAATCCATGTCAATAATCCTCATATTATAACATCATAATTCCTACGCCACGTTATGCATATCATATCCATCATGAGTATTGAATATTAAATGCCTATTATTAGGTAGTAAATGAAAATGTCAATATACCTTGACATAACGTCATAAGACCTATGCATATTGTTCTTATCGTATAGATGCCATCATTATCTTCCTAGCATGAAACATCGTCAATATGTTTTCATCAAGTTGTCAATCACTTTTCAATAATCATATTGACTTCTTTTTACTCGGTAGTTGATCACTTACACCAATGGTATAATCTTCTAAGTACATCGTTAACTTTCATAATTACTAGCTTGAGTCTTAATCCCTTGTCATGTATTCTTCCTTCCCAAGGAAATGTTGGTGAAATTCATTACTATTCATACCATCATTGTTTAAATCATCTATCTCAAAATTAAAATCCCTTGATTTTACATCCATGTACCCTTTGGCTTACGGATTCCACTACCGCTATATGCAATTGCATATGATCGAGTTTGACTTATTTAACAATTAGCACTTCATCCAAAGAAATATTTTCTTATCTCGTCGAGTTCGTCTCTTTTAATTTTATGGAAAGTCCACTATTAATTGGCTTTACTTCTTTGTCACTATGTACACAATCTTTCTCCTGGTATCCCTATAACATTTCTAGCAACATTCCTTCCTATATCTTCCAAGTTGATCATTACTTGGTTATCATGGAGTTTCATACATTACTCTTTCCCAAACATGGGTAATACCGGAATATATTCATTACGATAGCTACCAAATGTAATCCGCTTATCAACATAATAAAATTACCTGATCATACATCTTGTTGTCCATAATTCATTCATATAGTGAGTCACCTATGGAAAACTTTACAATGTGGCTCTCCCATTAGAGGGAAAATTGTTATAGATGTTTTCATGTACACATACCGTCCAAGTTCCGTAAAATTATTACCATAAGTATTCAACTTCATTGGTTGATTGCCAATATTACTTCTTTAGGTGCACTATCCTTAGATAGACCTTACCAAGTTATCAAATTCTTCCATTATGTTCCAAAATACCACAATGCCCCAAAATAGGTTGTTTCTTCTTACTAATTTATTATCTTTGTTGTGCTATTTCTTCTTTATGACCTTAAATATTTGATCCAAGCTGGCCATAATCACGTGAACTATCATTAGTTACCGCAAATTGCAAGTTTCTTCTTCCCATTTCTCTTTAGACAATCTTTAACCATGACGAAGGTCATGTAACATTATACTCAACATCTGAACTTTTATCCAAATTTGTATGTTTTGCCACTGAGACTAAATATACCATCATGTAGCTTGATGATGTTCAATATACAAATGATATGAGTAGTAAATGAGCAGATACATGTAATATGTATGGCAATTGCAATGCAAAATTAAATTTACTAGGAGATCGTATTGAGAGAGTTGTGTTCTTGCAATAATGGACTAGAGAAATGCCAAGCAACTGCTATTGCTAAAGGGCAGTAATCGAACAAATAATTAGTGAATAATATGATCAACATTCACAGAATGTTATTTCTGTGTTTTTAGATCAGACTGAACCATAGATGCAGGTGAAAAGTGCAAGATAAGGTGTACTAATTATCTAGATTCTATCAATCACGGAGATGTGGTTCAATATCCACCAAAAGTCGAAGAAGTGCTTCGAGTCTCGTGACTAAAGAATCTGTTTCCTATTACAAGATTATAATCAATCCTATGGAAAGTATAGTATCTAGAAAGCGGATGCCTTTTAACCAGTTAAGGCCCATGAAGAAACTGATCATGTATAGTCCTCATGACTGGACAACATAATTGCATAGTGGAGCTTTCTGGATAAACCCACGTAAACCTTTTTATGAAGTAAAACTAGTACTATTTTCCTTTTAATCTCATTCAGTTACTATTTTCATGTCATGTGTTAATCTACGACAGTAAATTAATATGATAAATGGTGAAGTAATATTAATATGACATAAAATTTATGAATCAAGCATAAAAATATTCCACACCATAAAGAAGAGACACTGCCACCCGACCCAAAACCAGATCGGATGACGGGGAAGGATATTCCTTCCCAACAAAAAAAATCATTTTATTAATTATATGGTCTGCCTACAAGCGCACCCGCGAAGGCAACACCATTTCAAATCCTGTAAATTACAATACAATTAGGCGTAAAATTGCCTGCCTAAGATAGAAATTGTAAACTTGTCAAGAAATCTGTCCATACTGATCAACCTCATATTGTGATTTGAAACATTCAGACACCTGCAATCTTGCGATATACGCTTACAAATTTAGAGACTTGTTATATAGCTTCGTATATAGCTTGAGCAGCCGCACCTCCGGTGTCCAAAATCTGAAAAAGAAAAGCGGTACTAACCCGCAGAATTAACAGACAATGAAATGAGTGTACCCCACTGATGTAAATGGATTATCAAACGCTGAGTGCAATAGCGGAATAAAATATAGTTGTGGAGGTATAACTAACTGTAAAAAGATTCATCTATCTGCAGAAAGATTCACCCATTGATTAATTGAATCCATGGAAAGCTATGCGCGATTCCTCATTCGAATTGCGTGGGAATTGAATGGTTAAATTGTTTGCAGATAGATGTGTTATCAACAGGATTCGTTCAAGATGAGATGTTGGTTCATGAATACAACGTAAACTGAAAATATGAGGTGAAAATTGGAGAATCTACAACTTAATTTAAAAACATGAATTTTGTGAACTGAAATTTGAAACTGGATTTCTAAACAATAATCTGAAAAATCATCCAACTGAGGGAACAATACAAAAAACTGGAAAATAAACCCATACAGTCACTTTTGATTCTTTCAGACAGTCACATGAGGTAAAGTAGCTCTCCTGAGTAAGTATGGGTGACAACTCATATCTAAGTCTCTAAGGAATTAGTCTCTCATAAACTACGTATGGAACAGATTCTTGAATAGACTACTCATAACCTTGGTACTAGCTTTAAATATATTCTTCTCCCTCAATATTAGGCAAGATAGCAATATGATAAGAATAGAACAATTCTAAATATAGTCCTAGAGGGATAAGGATCAAAATAAGGTACAATAAAATTTTGAGAAGATAATACTAAATTAGAAAAAGATAAGGAAAGAGGATAGTAATGCTAATTTAGATAAGGTAAAGACATTTCTTTGGAGAAGATAAGAATGCTAAGTTAGGGAAGATTAGAATACTATTTTAAGAGGATAAAAACAGTATCCTCAGCCATAGAACATCATGCTCAAGCATGTATTATTGGATGCATATTCTGAGCTGGATTTAGTTTTTCCTTTTGGCCCTTGTCGTATCACAGCACAATGTTAGAAACTATGTTGGCTATTACGATATTTCCTTTTTCATTAGTTTTGTGACTGCCTTTCATTTTCATTCCAGGTTGTGCTATCTACACCTCAAAACGTGTGGACCTCCAAAATATGGATCTCTGCCATGTAATATTTATGACTGCCAACCTCTGAAATTTATAATATCAAGTTATTTAAAGGTATTTTTTAAGGGCCTAAAGTTGTACGTCTAAGGCAAGATTTGATAGGTTGAAAAGACCATATTTTTAAAGGATAAAAAACTAACATACTGAAAACTTATGTTAAAGGGAATCTAAAATTTTTGATACCATTTAGGCTCAATGACATCAACCATACTACTCCATGTACTCATTTAGCGCACAATATATCACGCAAACTTCTAAATATATTGCTTTAATATCAACACGAGGATGAGTGGTAAATACTCTTACCAAATGTGAGATGATTGACTTGTGTTACCACTTTGATAAGTGGCTGTAGGTAGGCAAATATTTTGCTGTTTTGTATTTTCAGACATGCAAAACTGTTGAAAAGCACAGAAAAAAAAAGGAAAACAGCAAGCTAATATGCCCCTTAAGGTCACCCACAAGTGTGAAATCACATAGGATCAAGATTTGTGGTTGACTAAGATTGGGTAGCAACTTGCAAGTAAACAAGAGTAAATATGGCCCAATACTTATCTATGAGTAAATTTGAGTTTCCAACAATCTGGAAACTACTGATAGGAAACAGGAGTCAAATCCCTCCTGGTCAAAACCATAAAAATATTCCGGCAAGAAAATTTACCTTATAATGGATAGAATATAGAATATGTTTATTTTCATTCCAGAAAGGTAAAAAAATATGCTATATGGTTAAACCTGGAATAAAACGAAGGACTTCTTGGTTAAAAATACTTACCTAGACAAGCCCCTTGTATGGATTTTTTTTGCTGGATTTGTTGAATAATGGCTGTAACAAACTGTAGATCTGTGAAAACTCTTGCAATAGCCTCATGAAATACAAAATTTAACTTGCCCTTATTTTTCAAAATGCCAAATTGCAATGACAACCCTCTTTAAATCAAATAAAGCTGTGCATCGTGTAGATATCTACTGAACCAGATTCTTGTTCAAATTTTAGAAAGAACCAAAAGAACTACATCCCATTAATATTCCTGTAACAGTCTCACTTCCTGTTATCTACAGAAATTCACATTCGAAAATAATTGAATCCATCTGGAAACAAAAATAAAAATCAAGCCATGGACATTCGAAGACTGTAAGACGAGATAAAGAATTGCATGTTGTTGCCATATTCAATGTGATCATATTGAATCTCATCAAATGCATCATGAAGCAGGGTCATGAACTAGATAAATAATATAAAATGTTACTAACTTTTTAATCAATAAAAAAAATGTAAAACATAAAATAATCCCTTAATAAGTATCTATGACCAGCAAATAAAATGAGAAAACGGAAACAATATGTAATAGGGATAGGGAAAACAGCGCAAGCCTGAAAGCATACTGTCCAATTGGAAAAATCAGGGCACCTTCCATAGATTTGTGAGCTAAGACCGAAGTCCACAGAAAAACTGCAAGCAGGGGGTTCGTCCTCTGCATCCTTCCTCGTTTCGGCACAGATTATCAGATTCCAGTGCCTCTTCGGCCTCAGAATGCGATCTACAAGCAGATTATCTTCCGCAATGGTGATGAGTGGCCTTTCACTTCTAATCTTGTTCTCTGCTACATGTTACTGCAACCATGCATCTTCAACGAGATGGGAATCCACCTTTCAAAATAAGTCACCTAGAGATCTGCCCCTTACTAACTAATCCGAAAACACAGAATTGGTTTTTGTTATATATTGATGAATATCCCAACTATGATAATATAAAAATTCCATCAGCAATACAAATAACCGGTGGACAGCAAGATAAAGATGGTTCTAGATGAGCATGTTTACCCTCTAGGACAGGAAATATGTTGAACATTTCTTGTAAAGTATATGACTCCACCGTGAAGTTCAATGGGAACGCTCATTATTGGCAGCATTGCTTTGATATATTTGCTTAGATAAAGTTTAGTATATTCCTAAAATATTATAATATGTTATTTCAACCAAATAAAAATAGAAATAATACCGAGGAGATTTAGGAAAAAAAAGATAACCAATTTAGAAAATCTAGCTTTTAAATGCCAACTTGTCTTCTGATACTTATAGGAGAGAGATTCCAATAGGAAAAAGCAGTCACAGACTTTTCCAACAAACTTTTGCTCACATAAATCACAGAGAATAATCGTGTATATGATCTTTCAAACCCCGATCTTACCCTATAATTCAGGTAAGGTTATCACTTGACACTTATTTTACTTTAAGAATATCATTCTCTTTTACTCTTGCATGTATCTTTCCAATTGCATAAGTTTTTCCATCGAGTAAGCCTAATCAAACAAGAGATTCCAATATTGGACAAAGCCATGTGCAATAATGCTTCAAGAATTCAAGAATTCAATGGCTCAAGGGACTAAAAAAAAAAAAAAATAGTGGTCCAAATTGAAGTCACAAGATATCAGCATTGAAAAAGTTAAAAAAAACCATTTGCGAACCAAAGAAATCAACTGTTTACTGTATTTACCCTACGATCACAAGGACCACTTCTTGTAGGGCATTCAGTCAGTTAAAAGGATTTCTTTCGCTTGTAAATAAAAACATAAAAAAAAAAAATTAGGCAAAAGAAAACAACTGAAGGCAGATTCATAACCGAAGCCCGTGAAGCTGAGACAGACAAGAGAAAAACCAAAAGCCTCGCCAAAGACTCGAAAATTGCAAGGTCTTTTAAGGTTTCAGCATCAATGAATATGAATTTCAAGCTTTTTGCTCATTATGAGAATCTAATTTGGATTCTTAGTCTTGAAATCTCCCTCAGTAAATTCTATGATGCATTTAAAAATGGTGGCCTTTTATCTGGGAGAGACTAGACAGTCGCCTAATGCTGCAGTGAAATTGAATGTTTCAATGCATTCAGAGACTGTTTCTAAACATAAATCATATAAGATACTTGGGTATTTATATTTTCAATGATCAATATCATGTTTTAAGAGAGATAAGATTACAATCTTTTAATATTCTTCTATAATACTTCAAAAGCATCTACATTTCTCAGGAATCGGCCTCATACGATGAGAGAGGTTAGCATATTCCCTTATTAAGTTGGGAAATTGATGTCCCATAATATGTTTTTATTTATTGCTCTTACAGTGTGGGGCGGAGATATATACCAATGAAAGAATCGCTACTGCATAGAATCAATGAAAGAGATTCAGAACAAATTTTTGGGCTTTCTTTGGTGCCCTTTTCCATCCAATCTTGCTGTAACAGAATTAGCAGAGCACCTGGTGAACGGGCCTTTATTAGGCTATCTCCTCACTTGAAGTAAAAGGCTGACACTAAGGACACATCTAAATGCAATTTAACATGATGAGAATGACGCATGCCTTTCAACAAAGCATATCTTTTATCTTCAGCAGATCAACATTTTTCACCCCTTCTAACCATTTAATATATTATAATTAAACTTCAGCATGAATTAGTTATCTTTTCAGATATAATTATTTGAATTATGCATATTACATGGAGAATACCATAACGATGTGGATAACCATAGAAAAACTGTGCAGCAAAGTCTACAATATTTAGCCACGAGTCATTTCCACTCAATCTCACTCAGTCAGAACTTGCAATTTCAATCTCTAATTTTTTTATTTATTTATTTTTTTTTATTTTTTTTTTTAATTTTTTTTTTTTTTAATTTATTTATTTTTTTTTTTTTTTTTTTTTTTTTTTTTTTTTTTTTTTTTTTTGAGCACTTGAAAATGAATAAGGACAAGCTTGCATGTTAAATAACATGATGCCTCTAGCCAAGAAACAACGCACATTAGCAAACATAAACATGAGCAATAGATTATAATAAGCATGCGTAGAATCGGAGACACCAAAGATGTGATTTAATATAGAGACCAAGTAAACAATGAATCAATGAATACTCGTTAAAATCACTTCAAAATTCGAGGAATAAGATGCCGCCTCCTGGAATTAATCAACCTGTAACTTTAAAACAAGTCAAGTTAAAATTTCCAAGAAAGTATAATTCCAGATGCCCATAGGCCCTAACGATTAAACCGCTCTGATACCATATGTAACAGCAAAAGTAAAACTAAAATTAATGTCAAAAGGAAAACAATTCTTTCAATGAAATTATACCTGTACCTTCCGGCTACGAAGTGACCACAAGATTTTGGGGACGACTCTCCTCCCAACCGTAGGCTCAATTGTGTAGGATTCTGCTACAACTGGCCACCCCGAGCCCTCAATCAACGCTACTGCCAGTATTCCTAAGGTCTTAGTATTCTCCAAGAGAATGAAGATAGACTCCAGAATGATCAAACCCTCCCATCCTCCTCATCATTCATTAAATAGAACAAAACATTGGAAGGGAAACCACATGCACACCCTCCATGTGTCGTGCATTGCTACATGCACCCTCCATGTGTCTGCCATGCTACTTTTCTTTTTTTCCTTTGATTTTTTTGAATACATTTCCTTTTTATTAGAGCTTTAATATGGTTATTACTATTTTTTATTACTTATTTCTTTTAATACATTTTTTATTTATTATTATTCATTATTTTATTTTACCTTAACTTATTATTTGTATTATTTTTATTAGTTATTATTTATTTATTATTATTTATTTAAGTGGTTTATTTATTTTATTCATTATTATTTATTTATTATTAATTATTATTTTTGTATTATTTTTATTAGTTCTTATTATTTATTATTGATTATTAAGGGAGGGATGTTACAAAATACCAGGCAGTTCGTGGTCTTCCAGACAATATTATATGCAAATCATGTCAGTTTGGTAAGCAAACCAGAACCAACTTCCCTAAGAAGGAAGGATCAGCTAGCAGGCCACTTAAGCTTGTCCATATTGATGTATGTGGTCTATCTGGGAAAAGGTCAACTCGGAGAGAAGAGTACTTCATATTTTTCATTGACGACTATTCAAGGATGGTTTGGATAGGACTTATGAAGCACAACGATGAAGCCTTCGAAAAATTTAAATCCTTCAAAGCTTTGGTTGAAAACGAATCAGATCACAAAATTAAATGGCTTAGGTCTGATAGAGGTGGGGAGTTTACCTCAAATGAATTTTTCGATTTTTGTGAAGAACTTGGAATAAGAAGAGAATTCTCCACAGCCAGGACTCCTTAGCAAAATGGAGTAGTGGAAAGGATGAACGGAACGGTTCAACAAATGGCTCGTGCTATGCTTGATGAATATGAAACTCTCGCAACTTTATGGGGTGAAGCTGCATTTGTTATTCTCAACAAAACAAACATTCGGGTGAACAACACTCAAACTTCTCATGAGCTCTGGTATTGTGAGACTCCTTCGACAAAATATTTCAAAATTTTTGGAAGAAAATGCTATATCAAAAATCCTAATGAACATCTTGGCAAGTTTGAACCTAGAGCAGATGAAGGCATTCTCCTTCGTTACTCTCCCCATAGCAAAGCTTACAAGTGTTATAATAAAAGGCTTTGAAAAATTCTTGAAATTATTGATGTAGTGGTTGATGAAGAAGAAAACACTCATACGCAGGTAAGATCTGAAGATTTTGGAGATGATGAGGACTATCCATCAACATCAAATCAGATTCATGATGAAGAAGAAGAGACCTATGAGGCACCAGAAGAATATATAAGGATAGAAGAAAAGACTCCATCCAGGTACGTTCAGAAGAATCATCCAGAATCTTAGATTTTGGGGCAGAAAGAGGTTGGTATACAAACAAGAAGAACAACAACAGAAGCTTCAAGCTATTTGGCATTACTCTCCTCCACTGAGCCACAAAATTTAAAAGAGGCATGCAAAGATTAATGCTGGGTCAAGGAAATGGATGATGAACTTGGGTAGATTGAAAAGAACAACACTTGGGAGTTGGTTCCTAGACCAAAAGATAAAAATGTCATAGGGACAAAATGGATATTCAAATACAAGTTGAATGAAAATGGGGAAGTTGTTAGAAATAAGGCCAAACTTGTTTGTAAAGGGTATGCTCAACAAGAAGGAATAGACTTTGAAGAAACTTTTTCTCTCGTTGCTAGACTTGAGGCCATAAGAATGTTTGTTGCTCTCTTTAGCTTTTAGAAATTCAAAGTATTTCAAATGGATGTGAAATCTGCCTTTCTGAATGGAGACTTAGAAGAAGAAGTGTACATTGAGCAACCAGATGGATTCATTCTTGGAAATGATCCAAAACTTGTATGCAAACTTAAGAAGGCTCTCTATGGTCTTAAACAGGCTCCAAGGGCTTGGTACTATCATCTGGACAAATACCTTCATCAACAAGGTTTTCCAAAAGGATCAGTAGATAGCAAACTTTATATAAAAATTGAAAATGAAAAATTGCTAATACTTGTTGTGTATGTTGATGATATCATCTTTGGCAGCAATGAAGAAGCTATGAGTCAAAATTTTTCCTTGGTGATGCAGATAGAATTCGAAATGTCCTTGATTGGAGAGCTGACATATTTTCTTGGTTTACAAATCCAACCAAATGAAGGCGGTATCTTTCTATCTCAAACCAACTACCTCAAGCAGATCTTGAAGAAATATGGGATGGAGGATTCGAAACCTGTATGTACCCCGATGGTGACAGGATGCAGCCTCAATGCAAATGATGACTCAGCAGTAGTGCATCAACCAACATAGATCTATGATTGGTAGTCTTCTCTATCTAATAGGAACCCGACCAAACATCATGCATGTAGTGGGAATAGTTGGAAGATTTCAAGCAAATCCAAAGGAAACTCATCTTTGGCAATTGAGAGAATTTTCAAGTATCTTCAAGGAACTCAAAACTATGGTATATGGTATCCTAGAGATACAAATATCACTCTTCATGCTTATACAGATGCAGATTGGGCTGGAAGCGTGGATGATAGAAAAAGCACTAGTGGTGGTGCATTCTTTATGGGTTCCAGATTAGTATCTTGGTTCAGCAAGAAATAGAGTTCGACTGCATTATCTACAACTGAAGCAGAATATGTGGTTGCTGCATCCTATTGCACTCAACTCCTTTGGATGATGCAAACTTTGCAGGATTTTCAAATCACTTGTACTCCACCTATCTCCATCTTATGTGATAATACAAGTGCAATCATAATTTCAAAGAACCCAGTCATGCATTCAAAGACCAAGCACATACCAATCAAGAATCATTTTCTCTGGGAACAAGTGCTGGAACAAAGGTCAAATTGGAGTATGTTCCCTTCAAGGAACAAGTTGCTGATATACTCACCAAACCATTGCCCAGGGAGACATTTGAATACCTCAGACAGAAGTTGGGGGTTATTGATGCATCATCCTATTGTTGAATCTTGTCTATTGTACGCAGGTGGATACACGGAAATTTGCGGGTCTATGTGGGTCGAATGGGTCTATCAGAGATCATCTGGCATAGGTTCAGGGGGAGCATATATTCTTCTAATGATGCATTGTTGGAATTATCTTAGAAGTCCTTGGTTTGATTTCTCAATAGTTTTCTGGTGGAGTAGATCAATGTGTGCTAGTCTGAAGGATGAATTTGCTGATGATAGTTGTTCTTGTCTCTATGTAATGTACTTCTTTTGATATCGAGGTAATGTAACGACCTATTTTGGTTTCCCCACTATGCCTGGGATGAATGATTTTTGTTTATCTTGTGTATTCCCACTTGGATGGGATATGGATGTATGTACGAGTCTTGATGATAGGAAGGTTACTTATGATGTATGGAATCATCTTCTTTCTTGTAGAACATCTTTTTGTAGACAACATTTCAACACAGAGCCTATACAAAGGGAGAGCTCGTTCAGAGTTTTCAACAGGTACTCAGGGGGAGTATGGTAGTCTACCCCTTTGCGCTTGATGTCAAAGGGGAAGAGTGATTGGTTGTTGTTGCCATCAAGTCCAAAGGGGGAGATTGTTGGCATTATGATACATATGCTGTACTTGATGGCAACCCACTCATCTCAGATGATAAATTATAGTGCAGCAAAGTTATTTTCTAGTTCCGCAGGTGCACAGATCAAAAGATGCGGTCATCGGCAGGTCGCACAGGAGAACCATTGAAAAGGTATGGATATGTTCACAGGTCTCCTACACAAAAGGTGCGAACCTAAAATTCACGGACTTTCATCCAGAGAAAAACGCGCATCTTATGTTTGGTCCATGGTATTTAGTCTGACATTTTTGATCCTATGGTTTTGGTCTATGGTTTTGGCATCTAAAATATTGAACCCAGGTTTTGGATCCCTACTATTGTTTCTCAATGCCTTTGATCCATGGTTTGAGTAAGGTCTTGACTATAAAAGGGAAAGGAGATCAGTTGGCAAAATACAAGTGTTGAAAATCATAAGAAGAGCAAGATCTGAATTTTTGATAATTGGTTGGTGAGACATAGTTGAATCTGAATCGAGAAACCAGAGCATTATAAGTTAGATCTACTGAAGAGTTGGGATCCCTTTGATGCATGAACACATCTGTGATTTCGACAGTCTGGGGTATGGTTGAGAACTGATAAACTGTCTAAATCCGGAGGTGCGTAGGAGCGGAAAAGGCACAGTGCGGAGGTGGGCAGGAGCAGCAAAGGCGCAGTGCGGAGGTGCACAACACCAGAGAAGAAGCAGGTGCGAAGGTGTGCAGAACAAGAGAAGAAGCAAGTGCGAAGGTGCACAGAACCAGAGAAGAAGCAGGTGTGAAGGTGCGTAGAACCAGAGAAGAAGCAGGTGCAAAGGTGCGTAGAACCAGAGAAGAAGAAGGTGCAAAGGTGCCTAGAACCATAGAAGAAGCAAGTGCGGAGGTGCGCAATTGAATAAGTGGAGCAGGTACGGAGGTGCTCTGAACAGTAGAAAGTGCAAGTGTAGAGTTGCGTAGGCTCGTCATGTCAGAAGTGCAGATATCCGCAGGTTTCCTTCGGTGAAGTTGCAGACCTTTCTTGAAATATATTTTAGTTTTCTTTTATCTGTTTTTGCAGAGATCTGGGTTTAAATTGGTGTCTGGTTACTGGTGTTATTTTCTGGTTACTGCATTTTGAGAAGTTATTTGTTTAAAGGAGATTGGGTGATGCACATGTACTTGATGTTTTGGATCCAGTTTGAAAATTTATGAAACGTGGTTCCTGGAAGAAATGAGAAGGTTGCAGCCTTCTATAGGTCAACACCTATGTACTAGTATTTCAGCTAGTACAAGAGCTAAGGGGGTTGTATCTCCCTTCTAGAAGAAGCTGGAAAATGAGATAGGGTTGTAGCTCTCTGCAAGTTGCAGCCCATGTATTGGAAAAAGACTGCACCAGTACAAAGTCATTGTAAGAAGAAGTTTCTAATTGAAAGAAGATAGAGACATATTACAGCAGGTGGTTTTCACCCACATTGGGTTTCCACCTTACATCTTGTGTTCCTTCGTGTGATTGTCTATTTTGTGTTCTTGCTCATTATCCTATGGTTCTCACATACAGATTAATGACAAACATCTGAAGAATAAATTAAATTATAAGTTTGGAAGGTATATGCAAGTTTCAATTGTCAGATCTAAAAATATTTGTATAAATTGATAAGAGTTTGATAATACTGATTCACCACCCCCCCTCTTAGTATTATTTCCAGCAATTGGTATCAGAGCAGGTCCTTCAAAAGAAGCTTGATCTCTTGAAGGAAGATCTATCATCATGAGCAACTACGAGAGGGAAGCATCGATCAGGCCACCAATTTTTGATGGGACCAACTTCGTCTATTGGAAGGTAAGAGTCACAACCTATCTTCAATCTCTTGGTACAGAAGTTTTGGATATCATAGATACAGGGTACACATTTCCATCAGCAACTCCAACAGATCAGGGTGAGAAGAAGAAATTTGAAACCAATGCAAAAGCAGTCAATACTCTCTTAGGATGTCTATCTCAAATGCAATTCGTCAAGGTTATGCAGTGTAAATATGCTAAGGAAATATGGGACAAGGTCGTTCTGAGCTATGAAGGAGATGAACAGGTAAAATGAGCAATACTTTAAACCCTCATAATTCAGTATGAGAATATCAAAATGTACAATGATGAAAGTGTGGCTAACTATTTCCTACATGTAGATGAGATTGCTAATTGCATGAAAAACTTCGGTGAAGAAATAAAAGAGGTTGTTGTGGTTGAAAAGTTTCTATGATCTTTGTCTCCTAAGTTTGAATCAAAACTTTCTGCTATAGAAGAAAAGGAGAATCTATACAAAATTACCATGTCGCAGCTACACGAAATTCTAACTACTTACGAAATGAGGAAAGGAGTACCACCAGACAGATGGGAAGCCGCATTCAAGGCTTTAGGCAAAGGAGATTACCAAGTCATATGTCAAAAGAAGAGGAAGAATCAAATTTTGTGAAGAACCTTCAACGGGGTGCTGGAAGATTCAGAGGTAAGTTACCCTTCAAATGCTTTGCTTGTGGAAGAGTCGGTCATTATGCTGCCAAATGTCCTCCTAAGGATAAGCTTGACAAAGGTAAGGAAACTGTTAGATGGAACAAGAAACAGAATGTAAATAAGAAAAGCTATTACACTAATGAAGACAATGATGGACTTTCAAATAGTGATGAAAATGAACAAGGTAATAAGTATAGACTTTTAATGGCTTTTGAAGATGATGATTTCTTGGATGCTATAGATGAAGAGGGTCCCTATGAAGAGATTTCTAATCTCAAAATTTTCTTAGAAGAAAAAAATATCATCATAGATACTCTGCAATTCCAACTTGCTTAAAAGGAAAAACATCATGAAAAGTTAGAATGTGAAATTGTGGGACTTGTAAAAGAGATTGAGAAAACAAAAGCTCTTAATCTTAGATTTACTAAAGGATCTGAAACTTTAGATGAGATTATCAAAGTGCAACGCTCACCACTAATCAAGACAGGTCTGGGATATAATGAAGAATCATCTCAAGTGCAAAAACCTTCCACCTCCAAAAGTTATCTTCATGCAACAAGGAGAAGTGAAAAGGTTACTAATCAACTGCAAAGGCACAATGTTGCCCACGAGGTAAATTAGGGACAATTTACCTCAAGAATGAACAAAGACTACCAGGTAAATCGAGGGTAAGCTACTTTAAGGATGAACAAAAGCTACAACCAGCCACAAGTAAAATCTTCTCAATTTGCTTCAAGAATGGATGTCAATAGAGACTACAATCATCTGCCTAGTAGATATGATAATCACAGGAGTTTCTTCGATGGCCAATGTTTCTCTTGTCATAATTTTCGTCACAAAGTAGCTCAATGTGTTGCCTATAAGACAATCATGACTAGAGAAGCTCAAAAACGAAGAAGCATGACTAAAATCACAAAAAGGACCTACAATAACTTTTCTACCGTTGAAAACTAAATTGAATGTTCTATTTGTAACAACTTCGGTCATGAAGATTCTGAATGCAGGGGAAGGTTTCGGAAAACAACTCAGAGGGAGCAAGCCTCAAGTGCCAAAACATGGAGAATGAAAGAACTGCAACCAAAAGAATGTGGTATAGCCTTATATGCGGAAGGGAAGGAAAATCAATGGTACATCGACAGTGGATGTTCAAAACATATGATGGGTGATAAGGAAATACTTCAGTCATAAAGTGCTTAGAAAAGGAGAAGAAGGTCTCATTTGGAAATGACACCCCTGCGCTCATAAAAGGTAAAGGTTCTGCTCTGTTGAAAGAAAAGGTCAAAGCTGGAAATGTTATGTATGTTGATGGCTTAAAGCATAATCTATTGAGTGTCGGTCAGATGTGCGATCAAGGAACTGAGGTAATATTTTGATCAAATGGATGTAGTGTTCGTGATCCTGATACAGGAGAAACAGTGATCAAAGGCATAAGAACTCCAAATAATTTGTACATATTCAGAGAAGGACAGCATCAATGCTATCTAAGCAAGAATGATGAACACTGGCTATGACACCAAATATTGGGGTACCTAAGCTTCTCTCAAATAAGGAAAGCATGCAAATACTAGGCGGTTCGTGGTCTTTCAGACATTAGAATTCCAGATAATATAATATGCAAATCATGTCAGTTTGTTAAGTAAACCAGAACCGACTTCCCTGAGAAGGAAGGATCAGCTAGCAGGCCACTTGAGCTTGTCCATACTGATGTACGTGGTCCATCTAGGAAAACGTCACCTCAGGGAGAAGAATACTTCATATTATTCATTGACGACTATTCAAGGATAGTTTGGATAGGACTTATGAAGCACAAAGATGAAGACTTCAAAAAATTTAAATCCTTCAAAGCTTTGGTTGAAAATGAATCAGATCAAAAAATTAAATGCCTCAGGTCTGATAGAGGTGGAGTGTTTACCTCAAATGAATTTTTCGATTTTTGTGAAGAACATGGAATAAGAATAGAATTCTCTACAACCAGGACTCCTCAGCAAAATTGAGTAGTTGAAAGGATGAACAGAACGGTTCAACAAATGGCTCGTGCTATGCTTGATGAATCTGGAACTCTCGCAACTTTCTTGGGTGAAGCTGCATTTGTTGCAGTTGTTATTCTCAACAAAACAAACGTCCAGTTGAACATCACTCAAACTCCTCATGAGCTCTGGTATGGTGAGACTCCTTCGGTGAAATGTTTCAAAAATTTTGGAAGCAAATGCTATATCAAAATTCCTGATGAACATCTTGGAAAGTTTGAACCTAGAGTAGATGAAGGCATTCTCCTTGGTTACTCTCCCCACAGAAAAGCTTACAAGTGTTATAATAAAAGGCTTGGAAAAATTGTTGAAAGTATTGATGTAGTGGTTGATGAACAAGAAAACACTCTTAGGTATGTAAGATCTGAAGATTTCGAAGATGATGAGGACTATCTATCAACATCAAATCAGATTCATGATGAAGAAGAAGAGACCTATGGGGCACCAGAAGAACAGATAAGGATAGAAGAAAAGACTCCATCCAGGTATGTTCAGACGAATCATCCAGAATCTCAGATTTTGGGGTAGAAAGAGGCTGGTATACAAACAAGAAGAACAATACCAGAAGCTTCAAGCTATTTGGCATTACTCTCCTCCACTGAGCGACAAAATGTAAAAGAGGCATGCAAAGATGAATGCTGGGTCAAGGCAATGGATGATGAACTTGAGAAGATTGAAAAGAGCAACACTTGGGAGTTGGTTCCTAGACCAAAAGATAAGAATGTCATAGGGACAAAATGGGGAAGTTGAATGAAAATGGGGAAGTTATTAGAAATAAGGCTAGACTTGTTTGTAAAGGGTATGCTCAACAAGAAGGAATAGACTTTGAAGAAACTTTTTCTCCCATTGCTAGACTTGACGCCATCAGAATGTTCCTTGCTCTCTCTAGCTTTTAGAAATTCAAAGTATTTCAATTGGATGTTGAATCTGCCTTTCTGAATGGAGACTTAGAAGAAGAAGTGTACATTGAGCAATGAGATGGAGTCATTCTTGGAAATGATCCAAAACTTGTATGCAAACTTAAGAAAGCTCTGTATGGTCTTAAACAAGCTCCAAGGGCTTGGTACTATCGTCTGGACAAATACCTTCATCAACAAGGTTTTTCAAAAGGATCAGTAGATAGTAATCTTTATATAAAAATTGAAAATGACGAATTGCTAATACTTGTTGTGTATGTTGATGATATCATATTTGGCAGAAATGAAGAAGCTATGAGTCAAAATTTTGCCTTGGTGATGCAGAAAGAATTTGAAATGTCCTTGATTGGAGAGCTGACATATTTTCTTGGTTTACAAATCCAACAAAATGAAGGCGGTATCCTTTTATCTCAAACCAAATACCTCAAGTAGATCTTGAAGAAATATGGGATGGAGGATTCGAACCTGTATGTACCCCAATGGTGACAGGATGCAGCCTCAGCACAAATGATGACTCAGCAGCAGTGCATCAACCAACCTATAGATCTATGATTGGTAGTCTTCTCTATCTAATAGGAACCCGACCAGACATCATGCATGCAGTGGGAATAGTTGGAAGATTTCAAGCAAATCCAAAGGAAACTCATCTTCAGGCAGTAAAGAGAATTTTCAAGTATCTTCAATGAACTCAAAACTATGGTCTATCGTATCCTAGAGGTACATATGTCACTCTTCATGCTTATACAGATACAAATTGGGCTGGAAGCGTGGATGAAAAAAAAGCACTAGTGGTGGCACATTCTTTATGGGTTCCAGATTAGTATCTTGGTTCAGCAAGAAACAAAGTTCGATTGCTTTATCTACAGCTGAAGCAGAATATGTGGCTGTTGCATCTTGTTGCACACAACTCCTTTGGATGATGCAAACTTTGTCGGATTTTCAAATCACTTGTACTCCACCTATCTCCATCTTATGTGATAATACAAGTGCAATCAGCATTTCAAAGAACCCAGTCATGCATTCAAAGACCAAGCACATACCAATCAAGTATCATTTTCTTCAGGAAAAAGTGCTAGAACAAAAGATCAAATTGGAGTATGTTCCCTCAAAGGAACAAGTTGCTGATATACTCACCAAACCATTGCCCAGGGAGACATTTGAATACCTGATACAGAAGCTGGGGGTTGTTGATGCATCATCCTGCTGTTGAATCTTGTCTGTTGTACGCAAGTGGATACACTTACATTCGTCATTCTATGTGGGTCGAATGGGTCTATCAAAGATCATCTGGCATAGATTCAAGGGGAGCATATATTCTTCTAATGATGCATTGTTTGCATTATCTTAGAAGTCCTTGGTTTGATTTCTCAAGAGTTTTCTGGTGGAGTATATCAATGTGTGTTGGTCTGAAGGATGATTCTACTGATGATAGTTGTTCTTGTCTCTATGTCATGTACTTCTTTTCATACAGGGTCATGTAACGACCTATTTTGGTTTCCTCACTAGGCCTGGGATGAATGACTTTTGTTTATCTTGTGTATTCCCACTTAGATGGGATATGGATGTTTGTATGGGTCTTGATGATAGGAAGGTTACTTATGATGTATGGAATCATGTTATTTCTTGCAGAACATCTTTTTATAGACAACATTTCAGCACAGAGTCTATATAAAGGGGGAGCTCATTTAGAGTTTTCAACAGGTACTCAGGGGGAGTATGGTAGTCCGCCCCTTTGCCCTTGATGTCAAAGGGGGAAAGTGATTGGTTGTTGTTTCCATCAATTCCAAAGGTGGAGATTGTTGGAATTATGATACATATGTTGTACTTGATGGCAACCCACTCATCTCAGATGATAAATTATAGTGTAGCAAAGTCATTTTCTGGTTCATAGGTGCACAGATCATAAGATGCGGTCATCGGTAGGTTGTGGAGGAGAACGGTTGAAAAGGTGTGGATATGTTCGCAGGTCTCCTACAGAAAAGGTGCGAACCTAAAATGCACGGAATTTCATGCAGAGAAAAATGTGCATCTTATGTTTGGTCCATGGTATTTAGTCCGACGTTTTTGATCCTATGGTTTTGGTCCATGTTATTGGCATCTAAAATATTGAACCCAGGTTTTGGATCCTTAGTATTGTTTCTCAATGGTTTTGATCCATGGTTTGAGTAAGGACTTGACTATAAAAGGGAAAGGAGATCAGTTGGCAAAATACAAGTGTTGAAAATCTTAAGAAGAGAAAGATCTAAATTTCTGATAATCGGTTGGTGAGACCTAGTTGAATCTGAATCAAGGAGAAATTGGAGTATTATAAGTAAGATTTACTGAAGAGTTGGGATCCCTTTGACGCAGGAATGGATCTGTGATTTCGACAATCTCGGGTATGGTTGAGAACTCATAAACTGTCTAAATCGGGAGGTGCGCAGGAGCAAAAAAGGTGGAGTGTGGAGGTCTGCAGCACTAGAGAAGAAGCGGGTGAAAAGGTGCGCAGAACGAGAGAAGAAGCAGGTGTAAAGGTGCGTAGTACTAGAGAAGAAGCAGGTGCGAAGGTGCAGAACCAGAGAAGAAGCAGGTGCGAAGGTGCACAGAACCAGAGAAGAAGTAGGTGTGAAGGTGCGCAGAACTAGAGAAGAAGTAGGTGCGAAGGTGCGCAGAACCAGAGAAGAAGTAGGTGCGGAGGTGTGCATTTGAATCAGCAGAGCAGGTGCGGAGGTACGCTGAACAGTAAATAGTGCAGGCGCGGAGTTGCGTAGACTCGTCAGGCAGAAGTGCGGATATCCGCAGGTTTCCTTTGGTGAAGTTGTGGACCTTTCTTGAAATATATTTTAGTTGTCTTTTGTCTGTTTTTGTAGAGATCTGGGTTTAAATTGGTGTCTGGTTACTACATTTTGAGAAGTTATTTGTTTAAGGGAGATTGGTTGATGCACGTGTACTTGATGTTTTGGATCCAATTTGAAAATTTATGAAACGTGGTCCCTGGAAGAAAAGAGAAGGTTGTAGCCTTCTGTAGGTCAACACCTACGTACTAGTATTTTAGCTAGTACAAGAGCTAAGGGCATTGTAGCTCCCTTCTAGAAAACAAGAGAGGGTTGTAGCTCTGTGCAGGTTGCAGCCTGCATACTGGAAAATGACTGCACCATTACAAAATCATTGTAAGAAGAAGTTTCTAATTGAAAGAAGATAGAGACATATTGTAGAAGGTGGTTTTCACCCACATTGGGTTTCCACCTTACATCTTGTGTTCCTTGGTGTGACTATCTATTTTGTGTTCCTACTCATTATTCTATGGTTCTCACATACAGATTAAGGACAAACATCTAAAGAATAAATTAAATTATAAGTTTGGAAGGTGTATGCAAGTTTCAATTGTCATATCTGAAAATATTTGTATAAATTGATAAGAGTTTGATAATACTAATTCACCCCCCCTCTCTCAGTATTATTTCCAATAGATGATGCCTTGGTGGAAACACTTGGGCATGGGTTGAGCCGAGACTCAATCACTTTTGACACATGGGAGCTGATTGACCTATGATCATGGGCAGCACATGGATAGATGAGACAGGTGTATACTTGTTTCTATGGCAGACTTGAGGGATGGCACATACAAATATGATGGAGGTTTCTTCATGGACCTGGATGTGACACATCGAGAGTTGGAGATTAATGGGATAGTCTCTTTGTATTGAGGAGGCACACATATGGATGATGTTGGGATAGATGTGGCTGATTCTATGCAGCACATTGACATCAAACATCATGGACAGAATGCTGCAGATGAGATGAGGACTACTTCATGGACCTGAGCATGGCTTACACTTATATCGATGGATTATTGATCGAGTTGAGGATGTGATGGGATGTTCTGAGAAACAACTGATGGTGGCATGAGGATGTTCATTCTCATGGTTTGAGTGTGACAGTTGGATTAGCTACCAAACTAGTTTAGACATGGCGGCCGACATGTATAGAGATGTGTTAGCATTGTATTGGAGTATCATGGCAGCAATTCACATGGGACGACACATGATGAGGTCGACACGAGATGTTGCAGTGGGCATGTAGCTTGAGATGGAGGGACCAGCCTTCCACAATGGAGAGAAACAAGTGGAGATTGCAACGAGATGGTCGATGGTCATGGATTGAGATGATTTCTGATATATAACATACCGATGGGGTGTATAACTTGGTATCGTGATCTTGGTGACGGATGGTTGCCGGGACGAGACATGATGGAGACAGTGGTTCTACATATGTTGCAGAGATGTTTGCAGTATGTGGAGGAGTTGACATCATGGATGAGACAGTTGTTATTCATCTTGGTGGATAGCTACCAGGATGGTGTGTTGTCAAGGACGACAACGACTTCAGGTGGAGGAGGATATAAGGACTTGCTATCCTAAATGCGTCTGGCCAAAGTGCGACTGCGACCAACAAGGGGCACGCGGTCGGAACAACATGAGGAGAGAGCTTGACTTGGCGTGCGAGATGTTATTCGAGCACATAAGAGTTGAGCGAGCAAGGTATTTATATGAGCTTGGGAAGCATGGAGCGAGTACCCACAGCTGACCCACATTTGGAGCAAGCCGACATGTATCGTGGGCGAGTTGTGATGGAGTAGGGGCTTGGACGAGTTGGCTTGACTCGCCCTACCATTGGTATAAGTTAACATTCCATGGATCTCATTCGATCATCCAACATTAACTCATCGCTCAACAAGAGAGGTGCATAGGACAAAGTGAGGGTGCAACAAAGGAAGGAGGGTGCAGATTGGTAATGCGTCCGTTCTTGGGCGAAGCCGCACGGAAGTGAACACACATCTTAGTCTTGGGTGAAGGGTGTGGGCAAGGTCACGCGCCGGTTGGAGAAGGGCGTGCACGGGTGTGTGGTGTCTGGCTTTGTGCGACGACTTGGTATGGGTTCTTGGGTAACTCGGGGAGCGCATGCCTGTTGTGCAACTATGCATGGATGAGAGTTGGTTGACACGGTGAAGGCGTGCAGATGGGTGGCCGGGTGAGGGCACGCCGTGCACGACGGAACGGTGGAGACGAAGGTTGGAACCAGAGGTCGTAGAGTTGGCCAGGCAGTACTACGTGTTGTTCCACACAATTTGGTCGGTTGCTAAGGGTTGGCAAGTGGGACTGCGTGTGGGTAGGTATACATGGTTTGGGCGGCTGTGGAACAAACGAAGTGCAAACTGGGGAAGACGTACAATAAGGCGAATGATGGGTTGGTGACTGTGCGGAGGTGCCGACGAGCTGGGAAACCAAGTTTGCCGAAGTTGTAAATTTGGCTAAGTATAGATTTGGGGTTTCCCAAGGACTTAGCCTATACTTTGTAAAAGTGAAGATTGTATAATGTATTGATATCGGGTAGACTCATATTGCAGGGAGTTTCCCCTCCCTTTATCCTGTTGTGCATTTCTCTTGTATAATGCTGTTGATAATAAATCTGTATGGGTGTTCATTGGTATAAAGGCACATTAATAATACTTGGTAACAAAAATAAAGAAAAGTATGGAATGTTAAGGCGTAGTCTACAATCATAACTATTGGTGAAAAGAAAATGGTTGATAGTGTTGCAGCTCGCCTAACACGGTTGGAATACTACCATAGGCTTGGGGGTGTGACAGTTGGTATCAGAGCTAATGAAGTGCAGAGAAGATTTGTGGATGAAGCTGATCCCACTGCACTATCGTGACAGTTGGTATCAGAGTTCGGTTGGAGCTGGTGTTAGAGCAAGGTTGCTCGTAACGAAGTGGAAGCAGGTACTTGCAGGTGAAGGAAGCCGATTTCACATACAGGTGGAACAAGGGCTGGTTCATGGTTGCAGGGAACTTGGTTAAGCTGGTGAAACAGGTTTAGCCGAGGTGAAGCTTCGTGCTTGGGCCAGAAGAATGTGAAGGGAAGCTCTTGCTTACATTATACAAGTTGAAGCAGATGAAAGACGAGAATCCCTGGATTCGAGAGAAGCTTGCAGTCTTGGAAAAGAATGTTGAAGACGAACTTCTTCAACTTGGATGGACAATGGAGCAAGATGAAGTTGCAAATTGTGCTACCAAGGAAGAGGGAGCCGTGATAGTTGAATATGTTACAGACATGACCATGATGAATGACAAGCTTGGGATTGATCAAGTTGGACCAGGATCATGAAGTTTGCAAACATGGATAGATGAGGATACTCATATGGAGGAGGCTCATGATGATGAAGTAAGTATTGATACTTGTGTTTCACTTGAGCATTTGGTAGATGGACCATTTGCAGGGAAGGGAGAAGCAAGTTTGCCGATGCAGGGGAGCATCTTACCATGGATGTCTTTGATGAGACCTTGTATGGAGAAGCAAGGATTGTTGATTGTTGTAGGACTTGTTGAGGTTGTTTGTGGCCTTATGGTAGAAGGTACAAAGGGCTGTGACAAGGGAGGAACACGATGATCGTTGCGGATGAATGGGTCATGCTTTAGTCACATTGGCTAAGTGCCCAGCATGACTCATGGACAGATTGGAGGGCACACACTTGAGTTTCTTGGGTGGACTTCTCATGGCCGCGACCAAGAGCAAGTCTTGGTGGAACCTTTAGTGGGGGAGCTATGATGGAAGGGACTCATGATGATAATGATATGGTTGGGTGACAGAGTTCACTAAATCGAATATTGCAAACTTGGATGAGGATGACCGATTGTTGTGATGGGTCTACTTGGTTGGACTACATGAGCAACTTAGTCATGGACATCAAGTTGGAGACATGGAGCATGGTAGTATTATGCAGGGACATCATGTGGGAGCACTTGTAGAGGTGTCACTTATGGGCATCCAATGAGGAGTGCCAAGGCAGGGATGTTGTGCAGGTGGGTTTGCTAGTGTGACATGGAGATGTTTTACTTATGAGCCAATGGAGAGGTTGTGAACTTTTGTACAACAAGGCCATGGACTTGGATGGAGTTGTGAGCAGACTATGGAGCATTCCTACTACATGGAGAGATGGGGCATCTTGCAGAGACCTTTAGGCCGAGACTTGTATGTTTGCTAAGATGTTGGTTGGGGATGGCTTATGGAGCTCATGATGACATGAGATTGTTGAGACTTTTGGGGACTTCATATATGGTGGACTTGGAGGATCTGATGCATTGAGGAGTTGAGGTCAGAGACTTTGATGCAGGATGGGGTGCATACTTTCAAGTACATGTATGGGATGGCTTGAAAGAGTGACTTGATGTGGAGGATCGATATGAGACACTTTGGAGTGATGGAGTTACAATGATGATGATGCCTTGGTGGCAACACTTGGGCATCGGCTGAGCCAAGACTCAATCACTTTTGACACATGGGAGCTGATTGATCTATGATCATGGGCAGCACATGGATAGATGAGACATGTGTATACTTGTTTCTATGGCAGACTTGAAGAATGGCACATACAAATATGATGGAGGTTGCTTCATGGACCTGAATGTGACACATCGAGAGTTGGAGATTGATGAGATAGTCTCTTCATATTGAGGAGGCACACATATGGATGATGTTGGGATATATGTGGCTAATTTTATGCAGCACATTGACACCAAACATCATGGACAGCATGTTGTAGATGAGATGAGGACTACTTCATGGACCT
Source organism: Pinus taeda (assembly GCA_000404065.3). Lineage (NCBI taxonomy): Eukaryota > Viridiplantae > Streptophyta > Pinopsida > Pinales > Pinaceae > Pinus > Pinus taeda. Next base: position 37,099 of record APFE030512154.1, read on the forward strand.
GAGTATGGCTTACACTTATATGGATGGATTCTCGATCAAGTTGAGGATGTGATGTGATGTTCTGAGAAACAACTGATGGTGGCATGAGGATGTGCATTCTCATGGTTTGAGCATGACATCTGGATTAGCTACCCAACTAGTTCAGACATGGGGGCTAACATGTACAAAGATGTGTAAACATTGTGTTGGAGTATCATGTCAACAGTTCACATGGGGCGACACATGATGAGGTCAACACAAGATGTTGTAGTGGGCATGTAGCTTGAGATGGAGGGACCAGCCTTCCACAATGGAGAGCAACATGTGGAGATTGCGACGAGATGGTCGATGGTCATGGATTGAGATTATTTCCGATATATAACATACCGATGGGGTGTATACCTTGGTATGGTGATCTCGGTGACAGATGGTTGCCGGGACGACACATGATGGAGATGGTGGTTCTACGTATGTTGCAGAGATGTTTGCAGTATGTGGAGGAGTTGACATCATGGATGAGACAATTGTTATTGATCTTGGTGGATGGCTACCAGGATGATGTGTTGTCGAGGACGACAACGACTTCAGGTGGAGGAGGATGTAAGGACCTGCTGTCCTGAATGTGTCTGCCCGAAGTGCAACCGCAACCAACAAGGGGTGCGCAGTTGGAACAGCATGAGGAGCGAGCTTGACTTGGCATGCGAGATGTTGTGTGAGCACATAAGATTTGAGCGAGCATGGTATTTATATGAGCTTGGGAAGCATGGAACGAGTATCCATGGCTGACCCACATTTGGAGCAAGCCGACGTGTATCATGGGCGAGTTGTGATGGAGTAGGGCCTTGGACGAGTTGGCTTGACTCGCCCTACCGTTGGTATAAGTTAACATTGCGTGGAGCTCATTCTATCATCCAACATTTTCTCATTGCTCAACAAGAGAGGTGCATAGGACAAAGTGAGGGCGCAGCAAAGGAAGTAGGGAGTAGATTCGTGATGCGCTCGTTCTTGGACGAAGCCACATGGAAGTGAACACACATCTTAGTCTTTGGTGAAGGGCGCAGGCAGGGTTGCCCGTTGGTTAGAGAAGGGCATGCATGGCTGTGTGGCACCCAGCTTTGTGCGACAACTTGGTACGGGTTATTGTGTGACTCGGGGAGCGCCCGCCCGTCATGCAAATGTGCAAAGAGGAGAGTTGGTTGACACGGTGAAGGCGTGTGGACGGGCGGCCGGCTGAGGGCGCGCTGTGCATGACAGAACGGTGGAGACGAAGGTTGGAACCCAAGGTCGTATAGTTGGGTAGGCGGTACTACGTGTTGTTCCACACAATTTGGTCGGTTGCCAAGGGTTGGTAAGCGGGACTGCATGTGGGCAAGTATACACGGTCTGGGCGTCTGTGGACCAAACAAAGTGCAAACCGGGGAAGACGTGCGACAAGGCGAACAACGGGTTGGTGAGTCATGCGGTGACCGTGCGGAGGTGCTGACGAGCTGGGCAACCAAGTTTGCCGAAGTTGTAAATTTGGCTAAGTATAAATTTTGGGTTTCCCAATGACTTAGCCTATACTTTTTAAAAGTGAATATTGTATAATATATTGATATCGGGCAGACTAATATTGTAGGGAGTTGCCCCTCCCTTTATATTGTTGTGCTTTTCTCTTGTATAATGCTGTTGATAATGAATTTGTATGGGTGTTCATTGGTATAAAGGCACATTAATAATACTTGGTAACAAAAATAAAACTAAGTATGTAATGTTAAGGCATTGTCTACAATCGTAAGTATTGGTGAAAAGAAAATGGTTGGTAGTGCCGCACCTCGCCTAGCACGGTTGGAAGACTACCGTAGGCTTGGGGGCGTGACAGTTATGGCTATGGTAGGTGGGAATTTATAGTTTAAAAAATGGAAGAACCAATTTGATTAAAAAACCATCTAAAAGGAAATGGTTTATTCAAAATTTGGGTAATCGTGAATAAGCGGAATCATTGAAATGAAGTTAGAATAGAAGGATAGGTATACATTAAAAATTGGAAACTTATTGGAGAGTGTACATCGTTATCCCACACAAAGTACATCTACCAAAAGACAAACAATTGTGGCGTTTTCATCACTTTTTTTCCCAAAATTCTCAATGTCAATGTGTTCGAAAAGTTGCATGGTTAGCACCTGAAAAGGACAACTTGCATGTTAAATTATTTAGCTCAACAATTTCCATTTCATTCATCTGCTTTGCTGAAGGATTATTAACGATGTTTTCTAAAGAAAGTAAATCATCAAACATATGTTCCGAACCATGCCAAACACGTCGAGAGAAACGAGCATTACAAAATTTTAAACGCCAAATACGAGCAAAATGGTCGTCAAATTGTATCCCTGCTCCTCATTCATGTTAAAAGGACGCTCTTGTGATCTAGTTATCACATGAATATAAGAGCTGCAATTTTCCAGATACTTAATATATAAATAGGAAAAAGGCTTGAGAAGGAAGAACTTTCCATAAAAATTTCGTATTTAAAATTTCTGCCCCTAGTATATTCTTATGATTTAAAAGAAAATAAAGCATTATAATATATTTTCTCTTATCATTAGGCATTATTGATCATATTTTTATGTTTTTAGTTAAGAAATGATAATCTTTTTAAATCTTATATTTAAAAAAAAAAAAGTAGGTAAAGTAGTGACCATATTTCTATTAATTTTTTAGAGAAGAATATTAAGAATTTTTTTTAACCCATACAAAACTTTTGAATATTTATTGAAACACAACTAAATAAATGTGAACCTTCATTAAAGAGTTTACCAAATTCCTTACTCTTGTTAATATGTGGTAGAGTAGATCTTGTTGCACATGAAAATTATGTAGAAATGTAACACCACTCCGTTGTATATAACACTCTGTTGTCCTAAGCTAAGAAAAGCTAGGTCTGATGTGTAACAATGCAACTAAATACTTTATTATTAAATAAATAAATATAAATTAATCATTTGGAAAATGAGACATGAGATGAGATTCTTGCCAAATGAAATCCCATTGGTGAATGGGAATGGATAATTCTTTCATGATAAGGCTTCTAGAACTAATTCTAGATAAGATTAATGGATTTGGAGATAAATATCCATTAAGTTACTTAGTTGGAGAAAGATGTTAAGTTTAAGAAAAACATAAAATCCTTGTGGGAGAGAAAGACAAGCTTTTATGAGGAAAAGTCTCACGGGAGAGAAAGGCGAGATTTTCTGGGAAAAGCCTAGGCAAATGGATAAAAAGATCCATAAAAGTGGGACGTTGCTAAGGGAAACCATATCATGAAAGATGGTATTCAATACCCATTGAAGAAATCAACAAGAAGTGGTTGATCCATGGCAATAACTCTCATCTCGAGGGTTAACAAGAGAAAGTTAGTTCTAGGTTGGTTGGCGGTGCCTAGTTTTCTAGGTGACGGTCCTTGCAATTAATCTATTTTAATGGCATGTATATTCTATATGTTCACTCCTTACTCTTTATGTTTTCGAATGTATAAATGTATGAGTATAATTGCATATATTATCTTTTTGTGAGATGATGGTATACTTATACATGTGGCAACTATTGAATCTAAATCTAATCAAAGTTAAATTAGGTAATGGAGCTTAGTAGGTGATTATTAATACTGGGTCAAGGGGTATGTGACAAATGGTATCAGAGCTCTAAGTTCAAATATTGTGGCCTAAGGGCCAACCCACTTTTGTAAGATAGGAGTGAGTTGTAGGTCCTAAATTAGGTCCTAAACAAATAATAGGTTTGATTGAAGGGTTTTGGTTATAAAATTGCTATAAGAAAAATATTCGATAATCCATAAAGGTTGAAATTCATTATTAAAATGAGGATATTGAAGGAATAGCATATATAATTTAATATATATGTTATGTTATGATACTATATTGATTACTTGCAATCAAAGGTAATTTTGAACTAAGGTTTTTTGAAATCATGGATTTTTTTTATGAGGAGTCAAATCTACTATATTGCTTGTCAAGCATGTGACTAATTGTGGTTCTAATTGGCATAAAGGGATCAATTAAAAAAAAAGGTAGTCCATTGGATCACTAGAGATTTAAGTATACGGGAATAACTAACCCTAGCCTCTGTGCCATGAAGGCTACAAGTTCAATGATATGTGTGGGTTGCATTCTCCATGTGGCATCATTGTGCTCAAAGAAACAAATATGTTACTTGCTTTATATCTTTAAGGATTGTAATGGTAGAGCCTATGTGCTTAGGTTATCTATGCTATCCATTATGCATCGTGGATTGAATTGCACCCATTGAGGCTCATTTTAGCTATGATACATATTATTCATTATGCTTTGTATTGCATAAAACACATATCATTAATGCCTTAGACTATGATAGTAGGACTACGATCATGCTATTTAGGATAACGTAAGCATGAATGTAAAGGTGTGATTTGTATGGAATGCATTTAGTTCTTGTTTTGGTCATCAAAAATTTGTAATCAAGTTGAATGCCATGTGATTCTTTCCTCTGGGATATAATGTCTGCATAATAATTGTGGAAGTATTGATTTGGAAGGTAATAAATAAATCTATTAGATTCCACATCATTGATCTAGTGTAGCCACTATATATAGAGAGAGGGAGAGTTAAAATACATATCTTAGCGACCATTGCAAGATGATGACGTGCTCACTTGTATTATTACGTGTTGTATGTATACTTGCAGCATGCAAGTGTTTTCAGTTTTTTTGTTAACTAACATCCACACATGGGTATGAATGGTCATATGCAAGCATAATATATATGTGTTAAATTCTAACCTACATGTAGGGTGTATATGATATGGAAAATATAGCTGTAATAAGATCATTCCTGGGAAAGGACCTTATTTAATGCGAAAGAAAACCAAACTTCAAAGTTTCACACAGAAACAAGAGATTTTTAATGAGCCAATCATTCACTACTAGAGAAGTTGGGCTCGAATTAGAAATGGATTTTGGCCTTTTATCCGAATACCAGGGCTTAGGAAGAAATATTTCTATCATTGTTGCAAATTGGTAAGATATGTTTAACAATGACCTCGATATCTCTACTAGTTGCGGGTGATATATCTTGAAAATTGTATCAGCATATGAAGTTGTTGTTAAAAACGTGGATAGGCTTGAATCTCTTGATAAGACATGATTATTTTTGTAAGGTACCCTAGTTGGTTCATGACAGTAATATACTCGACCCCTAAATTTCTCTGCATAATTCGTTCATGTCCAAAGGGTTTTAGTTCATCTTATACGGTATAATGGTATCATAGGGTGGATCATTGTACACCAATTCAAATGTTTGAGAAGTCGTAGCAGTGGGTTATGAACCTATTGTGTTATTTGATAAATATTTCCACCTCTGCTCAGACTGAGTGGTTTCTCCCAAAATTTACAAAAGTCGTACCTTTAAGCTTTAAGGCATGCCCAATTATGGTAGCTTTAGAAGCATGTTTTATGGGTAGATTTAACGGAAAAGCACCTTTCCAATTTTAGTAATAGAGAAAATATCGTTAAGGACCGTTGGGTTCCTTTTTGATCCATAGTGTTGATCTTTTGCTTTATCCACTAATCCGGAGAGGTTCGAGTTGCGCACCTAATGAGCTTACCCTTTGTTGCCGAATATTTTACTTTGCAAAAGCATTCAGTGGACAAGGATTATCCTTATGGTCACGCCCATAAAAGAAATTAAGTGGGATAATGGTTATGCTTACTTACACTTGGACAAGTCACAGTAAGAAAGGCACGTAAATATCATCTACTCCATGCGTGAAGGGTGAGTGTACTTGGTGTCTCTTTGATTGATATATAATCCTGAAAATAAATATGCCCCATACCCCTTCTTTGAGTTAAGACTCATCTCTTCTCGTCTTATGCTTTCAAATTCTTCAACGGGTGGCTTCTACACACCAAAGCCAAAGATGACTACCCTCTCATAGTTTGTATTCTTGCCTAAGAATGGTGAGAGGAAGAAGGGAAGTAATGGGTGTTTGAGTTTAGGATTTTTCCATGCATCGTGAGTCTGATTTATTCATTGACGCTACATGTTCTAAGCCTATCGGGTCATCTAAGATATTGCTTGTCTCCTGTGCTAATATGTCGATTGATGGCTCAAGTACCATAGTTATGTAAGTGCATCCATAGGTGGGAGAGGTCCTAGACAAGGACCTTAATCATGGTGGATATCTGAGGCTCAATAAATAATCTTGAGGGAGGGGTTCTCACAGTTCCTTTGCTGAGCACTCTCAACACACGTCATCCAACGAGTTTGTTACTAGTTCTCCTGCTAGACATATGCCAAAATCCATGGATAATGTGGACATCATCTATGAGAGTGTAATTTTCATGAATATTGGAAGAATTCATGTTCATTTCATAACTAATTTCTATGGTTAGACTCTTGGGTGTTATTTGGTTTCATTGGTTGCAATGAAGTCAAACTTTGTGATGTTGCGCACTTTCAAAGAGTCTATGTTTCAGTTTCTGATTATGAAAACTACTGTTCTCGGGTACCTAGATATTGTTCGTCAAGGTGATTTTCCGACTGACTTTGTGTTGCGGGATTATGTCGTTATGACTCTCCTCCAATATTTGTGTCATATGGAAGTGCCTTCTTTTATGTTTGAATGGATATAAAGTGTTTTGGGCCATTTTAAGTGAGGATATAGCTCGACTAAATGTTGGGTCGTTCTATCAGCCTACGATTAGAGGAATGGTTGGCAATGAGGTAACCCTTACGATTATGTGGAGGTTAGGTGAAGGCGAGTGAGAAATAAATTAGGATCTCAAGATTTTCCATATGAACACTCAACATAGAAACTCGTCGGTCATAGTGTAGTATATTTTTGGTTTGGGTATTGTATATCAGTGGTGTTGGGCCGCTAATTTGACATTATTTTTATCACTTTTTGATGCCTATTTCATCCATTTCTACCATTCTTTATCACGTCATTTATCATAATTTATCATATAATTCCATTTTATAATTATTTATGCTCATATGTATAAATACTATTTTTCGCCTTTATTTTTAATAAATTGATTATTATTATGCATGATTTTACCAATGATGGTTTATTAATAGATTTGTTGTAACATCACTCATGATTTTAGCCTCCAAGATCTTTTCTAGATTGCAAATTCGATCTCTAACTCACAATCAAATATTCCAACTCAGAAATTCATTGGAATAAGAAGCGATGGTTTTGCATTGGACGTTTGTGACAAATGAAGGAGAATATGGAAAATCCGAAACATGGGTTTTGTCCAAAACAGACCGAGTTAGTTTTTTAATATTTTGTTTTCCAAAATTCGATGTGTGTTAATAGAAATGGAAGCTTCTTCGAAGACGATTTTCTCAGATTTGTTGTTGCAGCCGTTTTCCAAATTCTTCCAGTTGTAATACCAAATTCGACATGTTCCTGTTGAATGTTGATGGAAAGATCTTTCAGATATGATCTTGTTGATCAATTTGTTTTGTATAATCCAAATTTGTATTGGAAATCATTTTGTAATCAGCTTTTTTGTAACTTCCCTTTGCTTTCTGTGTATTTAAATGAAAAAAAGATCAATGAGAGGGGGATAATATAGGGAGAATTAGAGAATAGGGGGAGAATAGGGAGGAGGAAACTTCTCGCCCTTTTACTTCAATTGTAATTTTAATATATAGAGCATGATTTTGAATAAACATCGTGTTGTAATGACATTTGGATCTGATGAATAATACATAATTCGTGTTGTTGTTCATTGGCCATATTCTGAAGTAGTTAAGCAGTAGTCACTGGCGGCTTGGGCCCAATAATTGGTGGATTTCACTGCTATTTCCTATTATATATTTTTACATTTCCTTTACTGCAAGTTTAATTATTCTGCTTTACATTTTCATAGTTTATTTACTTTCATCAGAGTGGATTTCGTGTATTCATTTCATTACTTCTTAATTACATCAATTGATTTCATTTATTTATGTTGTTGAGTGAATCAATCATTAGATGTGAATTATTTCTTTTTCATTAAAATTACATAGTGTTATTGATTAGATTAGATGCTTTATTTCTATGTGGTAGTTTAGATTTAGCAGAAAGAGCTCTGTTATAGCTACGGTGCACTCGATTGATGTAATTGCAATTAGAATCTCTTGGTTAAGATTGATTTTGGTTTAGATTAAGATTTAGTTTTGACGCTTGAATAGGTTAATTTCCTTAAAGTTCCAAGCTTGATATTTATGGTTTGATCCGTTTACTCTTGTATTGAAATTGATAAGTTATCTTAAAGCCTTACTCTCTATAGATATAATGATTTCCATCATTTGCACATATTGTGTACAATATTGAAAAAAAAAGACTTACCCAGGTTGATAATTAATGTGAGGCAATTAGGAGTTCTAAAAGACACCTTACATGCACGCAACAAGTGGTCATGATCAATTGCATGGGTTGGGAATTCATGGCAAGTAAGGTTAACTAATGGTTGGATTTTCATTTTAAATGCTAGCTATTTTAGGTAGATGTGGGGAATGTGGTTAATCTAGTTGAGGTTGAAAGGTTATTATATTTTTACTTATCATACAATTTGAGAT